>OX465104.1:13756240-13821240 GCA_949987565.1 Luidia sarsii | reverse complement strand
TCAGTCTGCGAAAAAAAATGAACATTCTATCCATGAGAAAAATCGAATAAATTAGAAAGGTGAAAAAGTGGGATAAATATCTCAAAAAGATATAGGAAAAACTTTAATAATACTCTTTGTCTTACCATTTTATTGACCACATGAGTGGTTCATAAAATACCTACCAAAATAATGACATTTATCTTCCAAAATATCTCCCACAAACAATAACATTTCTGTATGATTTTTAGACTATTTTACAGTTCTTTTTAAAGTCATTTGGCACATATTTATGAACGTTTCTTATTTAAAAAAAACACCGACAATGCTCTTGCATATTTTGATTTTTTTTTTGGAAATCCAGTGTCTCAGTGTCTCATAGGTTTTTTCTTCCAAATCGATAAACTTTCAATTCTGTCTCATCCAGATGAATTTAGAATTTTGGGATAAACATTCTGCGTGCTTTGCTCCTCAATGTGATTACATGGTTACACGTTGGTTAGCCATCTCTGAAAACCGTGAAGGACTTTTAGACAGCTTTAGTTTAGTTTTAGTAGAGATCTCCTTTGTCACTCCAAAGGATGTGTCAAACAATCGCCATTTTCAAAGATGACGGATTAAGGACTAACAGCCAAGTACAAAATGTTTAAATATCGTATGGGCAGCTTTAGATGTGCTACATATTTGGGGGTTTTAAGTTTGCTAGAAATGGGTTTGCTGTGACAATACAATTGACTGACCTATTTATGGCCAATCTTTGTTTGGCGGTTCTACAGGAATCCAGTGCTGTGTCCCAGATGCAGGCAGAGGAATTAAGGAAGTTTTCGAAGGGTTTGGATGGACTGAGTAGGAAACGGGATTCCCGTAGAACCAGCCAAACAAAGATAGGCCATAAATAGCTCAGTCAATTCCGTCTATAAACTCGCTCCAAGGGCAAAATGCCTGGTTCCTGTACATAACAATCCAGCAATCCAGTCCTTGCAACTTTTGTGGGACATTCTTTTTTAAGAAGACCACGACTGGGGCTTGGCCTCAGCAATGGCCCTTTTTATCCCCCAGGGACAAGCCTGCTTCATGCCGACAGATTTGGATTTCTCCCTTCCAAAAAGATAACAGTCTGTCGCCGATTTCTGAAGCCATCAAAGTGACTACACTGTCCCCCTCAGGTACGGAGCACAATGGTCCTAGAGAGCATTCCAGCGCTCAGCCATTCCACGCTATTGTTCACGGACAACGCTTCAGAAGTGAGTGACCTTCCTTTGGCAATACTTCTTAAAGCTGAAGGGTGACGTCTTCGGCCAAGACTTCATGCCTTGTCATTGAACTCAAGAACCCTTGATTGAAGGGCTTTTGCCTGGCAATGGGAACGGAAGCAATCAATGGGGCGTATGGAATTTGGCGCTGAGATCTGGGGGTCAGGAAGGATCAGCCACTGTCATGAGTTCTTGGAATGGCAGGGTTTGTCACACTCAACTCGTCCCTGTCAATCCCCCAATAGAGTTAAGCCGCATTTCCACTGGACTAAAATTTAATCGAGATGATAGTTAAAATTCCAATGGTCAAATTTGACTGTCGTTCCCACTTGGACTTTTGAGTTGGTCAATTTAACCGAGACGATGGTTAAAGTAACTGAGCTGGCAAAAATCATGTCTGCTCAGTGCATGTACGTACGCCGAGTCACGTTTTACCGAGTGGTGCGTTTCCACTGGACTAATCGCCTCGGTTAAACTTACCTGGTCACTTTTACTGGGCAGAGGTTGGCCGGTAAAAATAACCATTCGGCTCGGTTAAAGTAACCGAGAGGAAATTTAACTGGCCCGTTTCACCCGGACTTAAAATGGGTACAGTAACTATCGTCTCGGTTACTTTGAGCAAAATAAGTCCAGTGGAAACGCTGCAAAGAAGTGAGGATGCACATCCCTCTATACTTGAATGTGAATCACTGCACGGGTTCTTTGGCATGCGACTGTTACCTAGAACCCACTCAACAGCTGAACTACAGCACCGACCCCCGCTGTCAAGACTGGACGGCAAACCTGTCACCAGACATTCCACACACAAACTACTGTACACGTAAGATAGTGCCTACATATAACACTGTACAGTGTGTACACTAACGTTAGCCCTCTTACAAAGAGGTGCTTGGGGTTAATGTTGTTGCATGGGGGTACAAAATATACACACAGTGCTATGGCACACTTGATGTACAATGCTTGTGAATACTGGCCGAATGCTATCTTTTTTGTGTTACCTTTTTTTTCGCAGACACAGCAAAAACTGTAGACAGACTGGGGACCAGTGGACTGCACTCCACACAGAGTAAAACTACAGCCTTGTCCAATAACACACACATACACAAAAACCTTACATCCCCCACCATAAAAATGAAACCCACAAAAAAAGCAATTGTACTTTTACTGGCACACACTTGTAATCTGCACTTTCACTGGCTGTGCATTGAAGAAATGGTGGTACAAAGGTCCTCCTTTGTACCATCAGGTGTTGAGGGTGTGGTGGATGCGGCGAGGATGGAGGGGAGTTGGTCTTATCATTGGGAGGGGGTGGGAGGGGGGATGAATGAGGTTGGTTGAAGTGGTTGAGGGCATGGTGGTTGAGGGTGTGGTGGATGAGGGTGTGGTGGATGAGGGTGTGGTGGATGAGGGTGTGGTGGATGAGGGTGTGGTGGATGAGGGCGTGGTGGTTGAGGGTGTGGTGGTTGAGGGTGTGGTGGATGAGGGTGTGGTGGTTGAGGGTGTGGTGGTTGAGGGCGTGGTGGTTGAGGGTGTGGTGTTTGAGGGTGTGGTGTTTGAGGGTGTGGTGGTTGGGGGTGTGGTGGATGAGGGTGTGGATGGTGAGGATGGAGGGAGCGAGGAGGGTTGAAACCTTCCCCTAATTGGAGAACTCGTGAGACATTCAGGTGGAGGGAGGAAGTGGATTGCTAGACAATCTCTCCCAGAGGTGAAGATGAGCTGTTGTCATGGCAATTTGGGTTCGCTGAGCCCTGCATCATCTGTGCCTGGCCCATGCTCATCTTCTGCAGGGATTCGTCCAGGGAGGGCACTCCGCAGGGACTGTCGCCCGGTGGCCCAGCGGGCTCCGAGGCCTCGGGACTCCGGTCGGCCGTGTCCGACGACGGGCTGTCCCTGTCGCTGATGCTGACCCAGTGGCTCTCCTGCTGCGGCGGGGACGGGGAGGCAGCTCTGGCCTCGGGATCGGGATCGGGATCGGATGCCGGCCGGGGAGGGTCGGAGGCTGGGTCGTCGTCGGTCTCCGCGCACTGCCGGTGCATGGGCTGGAGCTCCATCAGGTCTGGCCGGGGATCGGGCTCCTTCCGGCTTTGGCTGAGCCGGGCCAGGGAGGCCTGGGCGCTCTCCCTGGAGCTGTGGGCGGCCGGTGAAGACGCCGATGCCCCCGCAGCAGTCGCCCTCTCGGGGCTGCCCGCCGCCCCGGCAACGACGGGGTTGACGTCGATGGTGGCCGGCGTCTTGCTGGGAAAGGCCGCGGAGAGGGGCACGGAGGAGGAGGCCCCCGGGCCCACCTTGGCCGAGTCCGAGGCGTTACTGCTGCCGCTCAAACTGCGGACGCGCTCCTCCGAGGCGGGAGGGAGGAGCTTGGGCGAGGCCGGGCTAGCCTCGCAGGCCGAGGCGGCCAGGAGAGTCAGAGGCGGGGCCTGGTACGCAGACAGGGTCGGGGGCAGAGGAGGACGGGCGGGCGGGCTGATTGGCTGAGAGGAAACGTCGTCCTCGTCCCCTTGGACGGGGCGGCCTTTCTCAGAGCCCGGCAAGGACGAGGCCGAGGAGGAAGAGGAGGAAGAAGAGGAGGAGGAGGTTGGGGAGGACAGGGCCGGCGGAGTGGTGCCAAAGGCCGAGGGCGACATGGCATCCTTGGCCTCCTCTACTTCCGGCGAGCCGGTGACTGGCTTGCGGCTGGGGACCCATCTGCTCTTGGCGGGACTGCGGGACGGCGATCCCGGCAGCGGCCTGGGCTTGCTCTTACCGCCTGTGCCTTCAAAACAAAAAATTACAAAGACAGAGATGGAACGGCGGAGCCAAACTGTATGAGACTAGCTAGTGGCATAGAGTAAGAGAGGGGAGAGGGGAGAGGGGAGAGGGGAGAGGGAAGAGGGGAGAGGGGAGAGGGGAGAGGGGAGAGGGGAGAGGGGAGAGGGGGTAGGGGATAGGGGAGAGGGAGAGGGAGAGGGAGAGGGAGAGGGAGAGGGAGAGGGAGAGGGAGAGGGAGAGGGAGAGGGAGAGGGAGAGGGAGAGGGAGAGGGAGAGGGAGAGAAAGAGGGAGAGGGAGAGGGAGAGGGAGAGGGAGAGGGAGAGGGAGAGGGAGAGGGAGAGGGAGAGGAAGAGGGAGAGGAGAGGGAGAGGAAGAGGAAGAGGAAGAGGAAGAGGAAGAGGAAGAGGGAGAGGGAGAGAGAGAGTCTACTCGGTGTAGTACTCAAAATCTCCTGATTTCAAGGCAAGGCAAAATTCTTGAATGCGCAATATCTGAGGCAGAGATCTCCTGCTGCATGCTTTCCTTCCTTAGCTCTTAGCCTTCAGTGGCTTCATAGCCTTCTTTTGGGCGAAACTGCACAAAGCTATTCAGGTTTCCTGAAGTCTCCAGTACTTCTGGGCTCTGGGTCAACTCAACACTATTCAGGTCTGGTCTTATGAAGTTGGCTCTGTCTACTCTGCACTCTGATCTGCACAAGTCAGAGTGGTACAGTCTCTCAGGAAAGGTTTTCCAGAAGGCCTCCTGGCACACTGAAGGACGGGATCCAAAAGATTGCGAATCAGAGTTGCAAAGCATCTCTCTCTGAAACAATTGAGGACTATTCAGACGGTGCCTCCTAAAATCAGCTCAGTGAAGTGAAAAGTGAGCTGTGTGATATCTCACATGCGACTCAATGATATTCAGAAAGCCTCCTGAATTCTACTTGCATCCTGATTTCTCAATTTCAAGAATCGGGAGTTGTGCAGTATCGCTGGGACAAAATCCATCAAAGAAAGGTTTCGCATGCGAACAGATACCAGTACGGGTACCAGTTAGAGGCCATGCCTCCGTTTTGCATCCCGGCGTATTGATAGCCCTATTTGCCATCCCAACGCTGTGTAAAGAAAGCCTGAAATGAAGTTCATTCCAACACCATGCACCCACATTTTGATATCCTACATTGAGAAGTATCTGTTTGTATTTCAAAGTCTTTGAAACTCCAAAATGGCCCATAAATATTCAGCGATTACTCAATTTTTGGACAAAAAGGTGACCGTGATTTGCTAGAAATTCGAATTTTCCTGGGCGTTTCTTCCTTACGTGTAGAGAGCAAGATATCTGTGTCGTCTGCACGTTTAGCATATAGGAAGAAATGTATGACGTCATAATTAATGGCGCATCCATTGAACTATCCATATTCGTTCACTTGCGAAACCTCGCTAATATTCAGAGGAAGGTCTGCTGACTTGCACCCTGTGACCAGCTGCCCTTCTCTTGGCTCTGGTCTCGGAAACAAAAACGAAACGAAAACGAGGGTTTTGCATCGAGTCTTTCTTGGGGAGTGGGCCAGGGTTAGGGTTAGGCTATGCTGTGAAGCATATATGCAGTGCAAGTCAAGTAAAAAAAAAATCAATGCAACTCAAAATGAAGCTGGAAGCTGTGACTACACATGGAGCAAGATACAGCAGAGGTTAGACCTAGGAACAGACGGTGGGTGGGTTCAGCTGGAGAGGATTATTCAGCTCTTGTCACAGAAATTAGCGTCCCGACCACAGAGTGAGGACTTTGTTAGTTGAGCATAAGTTGCTAGAGGTCCATGAGCTGGAAGCAGAAGGAAAATACGAGAGCTTGGGTGGAGGTTGGTGAGGGAAAGAGTGGGTGAGACACGGCAAAAATCGGGGGGAAAAATAAAGGAAAAACTGACTGGGAACTTTCCAACAATTTTTCGGGGAAAAATGGAAAAAAACACTTTTGACTGGACCAGTGGACTGGGACTTAAATCTGAGACATCTGGTTGAGCGTACCAGCGCTCTAATCATCTGAGCTATCCAGCCCTGGGATATAAAATGATGTTCGCATCGAGGAGAATGTAATTCAATGAGGGTTTGCCCTGCTTGACGAGATAAGTACTGACCTCAGTGGTCAAGTGGTAAAGATGTCTGCACTAGAGTCGAGGGTTCGAATCCAATCCGCGCTGCCTGATATTTTTTTCATCAGGCATCGGGCAAAGCACTGAGCACTCAGTTCTTATTACATTGAGCAGGGCAAACCCTCATTGAATTATCCAGCCCTTAGATAGATGGCTGCCTTCCCAAATAGTCAACTACGTAGTCATTGCCGGGGTGGGGGCATTCTACCATTCAACTGCAGTATCATGTAGGCTAAATTCGCCGCGGAATCAACTTTGAGCGGCAAATTGCCGACGTCCCCCAGCAGTTCCAATGCTCCAAGTCTGGTTCCTGAACCCAAAGCGGTCGGGTTCTTCAAGAACTCTCCAAGTTAAAAAAAAAAAGTTCTGAACAATTTGGAATGGTCCTCCAGCACGAAAACGGATTCATGCTTCAGTGGGGGAAAAGGAATAGTTGAAGACCACCAGGATTTCAATTGCATTTTGTGAGTCTAAGAGGCAACCGATACTTTGCTCCATAAAGAAGTTTGGTACGATGTGGATGTGTGAGCTTGATGTTCCACAAGTCACCAATTTGCTTGGGGATCCTCAAGCACTGTTGTAGTACATGCGGGAACGGAATCCTGTGTGCATCACTGTGCACATGCTGGAATGCATTTTTGCTTTGTGTTCATCTTTCGGGCCTGATTTTGGACCCTCCTCAGGTGGCCAGTTTTTGTTGACAGACACCTGAGGCAGCCCAACAAAGCAGGGAGGTGGGCAGTCTCAAAGTGCAACGAGCAGGGGGAAAACCCTGCTGACGATTAGATCGGTTGGATGGCGGTACTACGGTCACATCTGATTCATATCATGGAGGCTGATCATTATTGGCTGATCCCGTGGCCCATTCCTATTGCACAGAAAACTTTGGCCCTTTTGTTCAGCACACAAACGCATTGGCTGTTCGTTATAAGGTACCAGCTATGGTAATGGCCTGTTTGTTTTGAGCACAAAACCAGAGGGTACTTTGTTATGCACACAAACCTATGGCCGTTCCTTTTGCACGCAAACCTATAGCCTGTTCGCTTTGCACACTAACTTACGCAATGTTCAGTTTGCACACAAACCAATAGGCAATTTGCTTTGCACAGAAACCTATGGCCCCCTTGTTTCACACATAAACCTGCATGGGTATGGGCATTGTCCTTTGCACAAACATCCTGCGCAAACCTGTCAGGACTCAGGACAAGGACTTGGACACATTTCTGTTGGGACTTGAGCACCACCCATCCCCTCCCCTCCAGCTAAAGGATAATGCTGCCAACACAAACGTCTAATCTACAATGTAGTATCAGTCCAGACCACGAAGCATTTCAAGAATTATATTCACTTCACAAAATATTGAAAGATCTTGGATAGTCCATACATCTACAAACAACTGAAAAGTGCTTCGTCTTAAAAATAAATAAAATAAAAATACAAACAGTAAATTAGAGGGGTACACGTTCAACAGGCGTTCATTTCAATAAAAAAAAAATCCATTCTTTCTTGGGGGTTGGGGGTCAAAGTGCAAAGGTCAAAGGTCATCATGCGGTCAGGGCTCTCATCTTATCATGCTTCCTTCAACTAAAAAAAGGGACTAAACAACCCCCCCCCCCTAAAAAAACAGAGTACAACTGGGTGACAAGAAAACTAAAGAAAAGAATAATTTCACGGGGGGATGCTGACACTTTTGATGGATCTAACCTTATCTTTTTGTCTAGATCTCACTCTCTTTTGTTGCGCTTTGAGAGATGAAAAATGAACGGAGGAATGAAAAGAAGGTAGTTAGAATATAAATATCATTATTGAAATTTGTCATTTAATACGTCAAACCAAAAAAATCAGCTCATGTGAGATACAACACCGATTCGAAGGGAAAAATACAAAGGGAATGGGCCTGTGGTTTTTGTCCGAACAGGATCATTTTTGAAATGTTGCCTATTTGATTACTGAGGAGGAGGAGGAGGAGGAGGAGGAGGAGGAGGAGGAGGAGGAGGAGGAGGAGGAGGAGGAGGAGGAGGAGGAGAAGGAGGAGGAGGAGGAGGAGGAGGAGGAGGGGGGGAGGGGGGGAGGAGGAGGAGGAGGAGGAGGAGGAGGAGGAGGAGGAGGAGGAGGAGGAGGAGGAGGAGGAGGAGGAGGAGGAAGAGTAGGTGGAGGAGGAGGATGAGGAGGAGGAGGAGGAGGAGGAGGGGGAGGTGGTGGAGGAGGAGCAGCAGGGGAAGAAGTGGGAGGAGGAGAAGGAGGAGGATGAAGAGGAGGAGGAAGAAGAGTAGGTGAAGGAGGAGGATGAGGAGGAAGAGTAGGGGAGGTGGTGGAGGAGCAGGGGAGCAGGGGAAGGAGGAGGAGTATGAGGAGGAATAAGAAAAATAGGCAAAAGGCAAAAAGAGAGACGGAAAAGCTGACGAAAGCAAAATGGAAACATGCAGACAAAAAAGGAAAGACAAAAAGACAGAGAGGAAATCCAGAAGTGAACTTGTGAACCACATGTGCAGTTTGATGACTGTACAGACCAATGCTCTGTCTGCGGTTACTGGCCTTCTGCCTTAACCCTGCACCCTGCAGCATGCTGGGACTGAGATTGAGAAGGCCAAGGCTGAACTCAGTGGGCATTCTTAAGTCCAAGGTCAGGTTTCAGCTGCCAGGTATTTCCATTTCAAATCCCCAGAGGTTTTTCTGCACCAATTTCCCAGAAAAGAAGCAACCCAGACAGATGTCATTTTTCAACGACCTTCACTCAAATCACGAGCTATAGCTTCGCTCAGTTTAAAAATCAAATTATCAACTGAGGCTCAGTGAGAGAACAGGAGGCAAAAGAAAAGGAGGAGGAAGAGGAAGAGGAGCAAGAAAGGAGGGGGAGGGGAAGGAGGAGGAGGGGGAGGAGCAGGAGAAGGGGAGGGGGAGGAGTGGGAGAAGAAGGGAGGGGAGGAAGGGGAGGAGAAGAGGGGGAGGGGGAGTGGGAGGAGCAGGAGAAGAGGGGGAGGAGCAGGAGTGGGAGGAGCAGGAGAAGAGGGGGAGGAACAGGAGTGGGAGGAGCAGGAGAAGAGGGGGAGGAACAGGAGTGGGAGGAGCAGGAGAAGAGGGGGAGGGGAGGGGGAGGAGGAGTGGGAGGAGCAGGAGAAGAGGGGGAGGAACAGGAGTGGGAGGAGCAGGAGAAGAGGGGGAGGGAAGGGGAGGAGGAGTGGGAGGAGCAGGAGAAGAGGGAGGAGCAGGAAAAGAGGGAGGAGCAAGAGAAGAGGGAGAGGGGAGGAGGAGACATGCTGACACAATCTTTCAAAAGGCCAACATACCCCTTCTGTTGGACAAGCACTAGACTGACTTGGTGCTGATGCAAAACTGATGTAAATAGCCAACTATCCTAGTCAACTATACCAAACAGTCAACTATCCCAAACAGTCAACTATCCCAAACAGTCAACTATTCCAAACAGTCAACTATCCCAAATAGTCAACTATCCAAAACAGTCAACTATCCCAAACAGTCAACTATCCTAAATAGTCAACTATCCCAAACAGTCAACTATCCCAAACAGTCAACTATCCCAAACAGTCAACTATGCCAAACAGTCAACTATGCCAAACAGTCAACTATCCCAAACAGTCAACTATCCCAAACAGTCAACTATCCCAAACAGTCAACTATCCCAAACAGTCAACTATCCCAAACAGTCAACTATGCCAAACAGTCAACTATCCCAAACAGTCAACTATCCCAAACAGTCAACTATCCCAAACAGTCAACTATCCCAAACAGTCAACTATGCCAAACAGTCAACTATCCCAAACAGTCAACTATCCCAAACAGTCAACTATCCCAAACAGTCAACTATCCCAAACAGTCAACTTTCCCAAACAGTCAACTATCCCAAACAGTCAACTATCCCAAACAGTCAACTATCCCAAACAGTCAACTATCCCAAACAGTCAACTATCCCAAACAGTCAACTATCCCAAACAGTCAACTATCCCAAACAGTCAACTATCCCAAACAGTCAACTATCCCAAACAGTCAACTATCCTAAATAGTCAACTATCCCAAACAGTCAACTATCCCAAACAGTCAACTATCCCAAACAGTCAACTATCCTAAATAGTCAACTATCCCAAACAGTCAACTATCCCAAACAGTCAACTATCCCAAACAGTCAACTATCCCAAACAGTCAACTATCCCAAACAGTCAACTATCCCAAACAGTCAACTATCCCAAACAGTCAACTTTCCCAAACAGTCAACTATCCCAAACAGTCAACTATCCTAAATAGTCAACTGTCTTTGCTGTGAGTCGTGAAAACGCCAGCTGTTAAGGTGAAAAAGTCCAATCTTTGTAGAACGAATAAGGAGAGCGTTGAGGATTTTTGGCTCATTGTCAGACCTTTGTCAGACTAATACTAGTGATAGTGTGCGACTGGTACACTGTGTTTTCTAGGGATTGGTTTGATTTGTGTTTAAAAGAGTGAGGGAGGAAGGGAAAGAAAGTGTCATCCTTTTCAAAGCCACACCCCAGGGCCCATCAGAAAACTTGGCACATGGGATTCATTCGTCACTGCACTAAAACTAAATGGAACCATACACAACAGGATACAGCAGTCAGTCAGTCAAAATGCCACAACAAAGGCTGCTGTCATTGTTACTTGGAATAGGTCGCCCGGATAAGGATGAAGTATTCCATGCTGAACGTGACAGCACTCGGCTATTATTTGGGGTTTGTGTGTGCTTGCCAGGAAATGATTTCTCAACATTCAGAGGAAACATTCAATGGGATGCAGTATGAAGTGACAAAGACCTTTTTTTTCTCTTCCTGCTTAAAAAAACCCAACTCAGCTGCCTGGTATTTTCATTCGGAGGAATCCAGGTTTTCATTTTCCATGACAAACAAAAACAATTGATAATTTTTGGGGTTACAGTTGTAGCTATGCCTATGAGGTCCGGGTGAGAAAGGGGAAATGCCTTTGCAGTTTTTGTGGAACCAAAAGGGTCAAGGGTGGGTGCATTCTGTGTGATTCTGTGGACCCTAACCCTCCTGCACTCAGCAAGATGCAGCAGTGGGTGCGATTCTGTGTGATTCTGTGGACCCCAACCCTGCTGCACTCAGCAAGATGTAGCAGTGGGTGCGATTCTGCAGGATTCTGTGGACCCCAACCCTGCTGCACTCAGCAAGATGCAGCAGTGGGTGCGATTCTGCAGGATTCTGTGGACCCAAACCCTGCTGCACTCAGCAAGATGTAGCAGTGGGTGCATTCTGTGGGATTCTGTCAACCCCAACCCTGCTGCACTCAGCAAGATGCAGCAGTGGGTGCGATTCTGTGGGATTCTGTGGACCCAAACCCTGCTGCACTCAGCAAGATGTAGCAGTGGGTGCATTCTGTGGGATTCTGTCAACCCCAACCCTGCTGCACTCAGCAAGATGTAGCAGTGGGTGCGATTCTGCGGGATTCTGTGGACCCCAACCCTGCTGCACTCAGCAAGATGCAGCAGTGGGTGCGATTCTGCAGGATTCTGTGGACCCCAACCCTGCTGCACTCAGCAAGATGCAGCAGTGGGTGCGATTCTGTGGGATTCTGTGGACCCAAACCCTGCTGCACTCAGCAAGATGTAGCAGTGGGTGCGATTCTGCGGGATTCTGTGGACCCTAAGCCTGCTGCACAACAATAGGTTCACATATACAGGATCCCATGCACTGAACAAAACAAAGGAGACCCATTTCCAGCCCTCAGATTTCAGTAGCAAACTCCATTCACGTAATCACTGAACTCCGCAGGCTTTCATTTCTTTGCCTTTTATCGTCTCCATTCCTTTGAGTCTGGATTGAGTTTCTCTTTAAATGGGAGGGGAAGAGGGAAAGAGAGAGCTCACGGCCTACTTTTGGGACTGGGGTCGTCACTGCAGATCAAATTTAGACCGTCTTCTCAGAAAGCTATTAATACAGAGGCTGAGGGACCTTTGGCACCGTCTACAACTGGCCTTCCCAAGGGAGTGTAAAACAAAGTGGGTCAAAAAGGAAAAAGAAAATCCCAAGGTTCCCTAAGCGCATTGCCAGCTAATACAAAAAAAAACCTTGAGAAGCGCTGGCAATTATTTTTTTGTTATTTTTTTTTTTTTTAAGAACGAGGAAGTATGTGATGGTGTGCAGATGTAAGATACGTGAGAAGTGGGGAGTGTTGCAGTGGGGCGGAGTTTAAGGAAGAGGGTGCGGCGGGATGGTGATTCAATCTCAACGTGTGGGATTACAGTTCATTCTTGCACCCCCCTCCCCAGTCCCCACAAACCCAAAACTTTTTATATCCAGTCACATCATGACCCTAGGGATTCTTCGGTCACGGCCTTGACTGGGTAGATGGGGGTGGGGGCGGTCGGGAAGGGAGGGGGGGGGGTGTCATGAGATTTAGAAGGGGGACTGTGAACTTCTGCTTCTGTGGCCTGACCCTTTGCTGTAGAGGAACATTTCTTTTTTTTGGGGGGGGGGGGGAAGGTCGCTGACAGCTTTGCTACAGTTTCTGGCAGCGTTTTTGTTTGTTGGTTTTTTTTCACCGGAAAATGGGCCCCTGCTGACTGCGACAAATGTGAAAGAAGTCTTGGAACTCAGCCATGTAGGACCTCTGTGCATGGTCTGTCACACAATGCGAGCAGATTATAATGATGAACTGTTGTCCGTGTCAACGGCAGCTTCAAAAGTCCCGTTCAAAGAGATAAAGACTTGAAGGTTTGCATGGTGGAAATACTAAGTGCAAGGTTTTACGGTGATACCATGTAACACTTCTCTTTCGAGAAGGAATGTAGGTCTGAAAAGAGGCTGGTAATTCAATGTTTTGGGTAGGGTGTACTCTGCCTGTCGTTAGGAGATCAAAGTGGTGGAAACAACCAAAAGTGGTCGCGACTTTGGATTAGTTACTGGTGACAAATGCTCTATGACCAGTTGCAATTACTTTAAGTTAATGACTATCATAAACCTCAAAATTTAGTGGGCCTGACATTTCGATCCTAGCAGGACCTTTCTCAAAGGCTATCGACTATCATAAACAACGAGTTCAACCACTGATCTGTCTACAGTGCAATCGGTGAATATTCCCTTTAGGAAAAGCTTTTCCACCGGGAATTTTTTTGCTAGTGTGAACAGACCACAACCAAATTCCACAGGGATTTCTCTCAAATTCCCCTCTTGGTCTAGTGTGAAAACCCCTTTAGAGGAACTTCAGCAGAACCATGGGGGGGGGGCCTCTTCTTTCTGAATTCATGTGGATCTTTGCCATCTGTTTCAGAACCGAACTGACAGGCAATGTACTGCCAAATGCCAGCAAAGTTAAAACAAAAACGAGAGGACCAGTTTATAGAATGAATGTAAACATGGTTGATGACCCAGCTGGCCCAGGTCAGGTCACAGGTCAAAACCTCAAGGTACAGTGTCCAGGATATAATTGTTTTATTGGGGAGATACAGGAATACTGGTATTCATGGCAAACTAAACCAAGCTATGGCAGACAGCCGATAATGGTTGGACCTGTCAACAAATCACTTTTAGATCCCAGATACGGTAGACTTTTCCCGGTCAGCAGATCAGACCGGAAAAGTCCCCCCCCCCTTTCAAGGTAAAAAGAATCTGGGCCGACAAATGGGTTATTGTCCTTTAAATGTTTTGAGTTCACTACTGATCAACAGTAAATACCGTTGGAATCAGTGGAGGGTGTATGCTACACGCAAATCTAGGATTGCCGCAACTGCTGCTACAAATAGCGCATTGTTTGCTGTTTACTGCTTCTCTTCATATGAACATTTCTGCTATCAAGGAGGCAAAGAGTTTTCACTGTAACATCAGAGCTCATGAATGACTCGTGAGCTGATGTAAGAGCTCTATCACACAAGTAAAAAAGCAAATCTCAAAATTTAGTGGGCCTGATGTTTCGATCCTAGCAGGACCTTTCTCAAAAGCAGAGCTCTGCCTTTGAGAAAGGTCATGCTAGGATCGAAACGTCAGGCCCATTAAATTTTGAGATTTGCATTTTGGAAATTTTAGTCAGTAAGCAGTTTGCAACATTTGTGTATATCATTCTAAGTAAAAAAAAGCAAACGTCTAGACGGGAACCTTTTACAAATCTGAGTTGGCAAACAGTATCTCAGTATCTGTGATATCTACAATAAAACCGCAGATATTCAACCACAGACGGTTCCTGTCCAGACCCATGCTTCTTTGTGATAGAGCTCTCACATCAGCTTGCAAGTCATTCATGAGCGCTGACGTTACAGTCAGGATTTGGCTGAAGAATTGGGCCACTGTTTTAAAACTGGCTCCATTTTGATTGTCAATCTGGACTTCCTCAGAGGTACACACTGGCTAAGTTGGTTCATCCCCTTTCCGAGAAGCCGCCGGCTAAGGGTTAGTCAAACTCAGACTCCAGGAATGTTTACAGTGGAACCCCCCCCCCCCCCCAGTATTCAAAAACACCAACCACAAGACCCCACCTTCTCATGGAGTGAAAACCAAAATAGCTTTTTCATTCCGGGCAATTCCACTGAGAATGGCAGAGCAATTTAAAATTTTGAATACGTCCTTTGTATTGTGAATGTAAAAGATTTAGAGGGGGGGGGGGGAGCTGTGGGTTTTTATTTGGACTAAGATATATTTGGAAGTTACCACAGAATCATCCATTTGTGTTTGATTAGAAAAAATAAGACTTCAGGCTTTGCATGGTAGGTGAAACATTACGGCCGTTCCCACTAAGAAAATAATCACGATTTGAAAACCATTTTTTATGGGGGGGGGGGGTCGTGTCCGCACAGGCCAAACAATCGCGTCGCAGAAAGATTCAAATTGCAATCCAAATAATCACGTTTAAATGGTGTAGTGGAAACGGCCCTGACATAGGAGGGATTGCGGTGACACCATGTATAGTAATAAGGTCTCTTAAACCTTTAGGAAGTGGTATGGTTCTGAAAAGAACCATATTTTGATGAGAATGTTGGAGTGGGAGTGGTTTAGATTTGACTCTTGCTCTTCAAAGGGGAAGGGGAGAGAAGAGACAAAGAAACAGAGCCATTGTTTCACTGACTCCAGGCTGGCTCCATTGGCTTGGCTGGTTTGCAGAGAGTCATCAACTGGCACAGAAAGAGAGTTTCGCTCTTCCAGGTGGGTGGTGGGGAGGGAAAGAGAAGGGGAGGGAGAGGGGTTTCTGGGTTGGGGCAGGGAGGTGTGGAGAGGGCTTGGGAGGCAAACCGCAGACACCCCACTCAAAAACCCAAATGACTGCGCACCACCAGGCACAGCCCAGCCAACCAAAGGGCCGGTCTTGTCTAGCCCGTGGTTAACCCACATCACTCCTGAGGGGGTTGGAAACATGTCATATTTACCTGATTATAGTCAAAAGCTCAAGGAACCCCATAATACCACAAATGTGGCTTTCAGATGAACCTCCAGTGACTGTTTTTAGGGGTTAATTTGGGGTGGTTTTTATTTTTTTTATTTTTTTTTTATTGGGGGGGGGGATGGGGGTTTCTTTCAGGGTAATAAGAGGAAAATTGGGTCTTGGTGGTTTGTACAATGATAGATACCATATACTGGAAATGTGGGTTTTTTTTCCCCCAAAGACAAATCTTGATAACCTAAATTTGTGGATATCAGAAAAGCCTCCAGTGACTGGTACAATGATAGACTCCATATACCGGAATTTTTTTTTTCCCAAAGACATTTCTTGATAATCTGAGTTTGTGGCTAGCAGAAAACCCTACAGTGAGAGCTGTTTTTCCCCCCAAGGCACAATGGGTATGTTTGGTGGCCGCCCCCCCCCTCTAATTGGGGAGAAATAGGGGTTGGTGATTTGTACAATGATAGATGCCACATACAATATGTTTTCCAGAAAAGGTTTCTTGATGTACGGGCCTGAGGTTATTAGATGTGTCTCCAGTGATTGATTCTTTTCAAGGAACTCTTTGTATCTGTGGTGATTTTGCCTCCATGACCTGCAGTGGGCCATGCTAGTCTGCAAAATTACAGAGGTCATCGGCCTTTTCTAAGAACTCAAATTTACAATCTCCTGTCTACTGTCTTTTTTTTTTAAAGCAGTCCAATGATCCTAATGATTGGTCAATCCCTCCCCCTCCCCATTATTTTGGATAATCTTAGACCGATTCATATGACGTACAAGCCACAAGGCCGTTGAGTGTTGCCTGTTGTTTCAATACAGCAACAGGGTGCGTATCCATCCATTGTCCAGGGGTGGACTTCACAAAGTCTTACCATGGAGCTATGGTCTTACAATGCATTGTAACACAACTAATACAGTGGATAACCCATCATAAGTTGTGATAGACTGTAACACAACTAATACAGTGGATAACCCACCATAAGTTGTGATAGACCCTATGGGTTCTGTGCATTGCTCATCGTCTTGCGATTGATCGTAAGTTACGATGGGTTTGGCAAAATCGACAGCTGATCTACTTTGAAGAAAAGAAGGGACATGTGCCTGCCATTGGAGCTGTAGAGCCAGTCTACTCCAGAGGAATTAACTCAAGATCTGATCTTATTATATACAAGGGGAATTCCAAGGGGAAATCTGTACAGTAGGCCTACTAGTTCTAGGTGTTCCAATTGAATTTTTATTTTTAGATTTAAAAAAAAGTCAGAGCGACAGTTACGTCAACGCCGGCAGGCCCTTCCTCATAAGACCTGCAGGCGATTTCACGGAACAGTACGTAAATTACGCTTTATCTGCTTATGACACAACACTAGCAACATAAACTGATGGTGCAGCAGTGCTATAACTCAAAATGGATTTCACGAAACCCGACTTAGCTGTGCAGCATGAAATTTTCAGTTACTTTTTCTATAAAATGTTGTGGACGGGGATGACCATGGATTCAGATCATTCATACTGTTTGAAGTGCACACGCTACACTGTATGTAACGTTCCTTGAGATCATACGCCACAGACATTTTATTGGAGGCAGCTATTAGCAGCGAGGCAGGGTGTCGATATATGAAAAAAAAGGGGGGGGGATACGTGTGTATTATTGTTCATGATTAAATTGCATTAAATAATGGGATTTACCCGAGGCTGACACTAATTATCGGTAGCGGTAGAGGTTGCAAATTAACGAGGCTTCCAGCCAATGAGAGGAAAACAAGTCGCATGTTAGTAGAAGAAGGACAAAGATGGAAGCTGTCATTAGCTCACAGGCTAGCTTGTGGGGAGGAAAAAAATTTAGTTTTTTTTTTTCCAGTTTACTTTAAGGTCGCGTTTATCCAAAACAAGTCTCTCAAATCAATGCTTTCTGTTAGTGGTGTGCAAAGTAGTAAAACACAGTGGTGGGGTTAGTTTCTTTCTGCAACGAGCTGACCCACCTGCAGTTGCTGCGGCCACAGCAGCTCCCTTGGCCCCCTGCACCGCTGCCGTCGCTGCTGCCGTGACGGCCGCCGCCGCCGAGGACGAGGGGGGCTGGGCCCGGACCCGGGGCTGCGGGTCCGAGTTGCGGCGGTCCGAGGAGGAGAAGAGTCCCTTTCTGGCACCGATGGCCTGGGCTATCGGTCCCACGGCCCTGCAAGGGAGAGGCAGGAAGGCAAAAAACACACAATGACCAAATGCGGGTGAGATTTTGAAGGTTTGAGTGGTGACATCTTTCAAGATGGAGTAGGGCTCTGAAAGGAGCCAGTATTTAAGGCCAGTGAGGGAGGGGCAGGAGGCAAAACACACACAAACCAAATGAAGTTGAGATTTGAAGCTTCAATTGGCAGAGGCACACACTGTTGTGACACCGCGTCAGTCATCTCTTTCAAGATGGAGTAGGGCTCTGAAAGGAGCCAGTATTATTTTAAGGCCAGTGAGGGAGGGGCAGGAGGCAAAACACACACAAACCAAGTGAAGTTGAGATTTGAAGCTTCAATTGGCAGAGGCACACACTGTGGTGACACCGCGTCAGTCATCTCTTTCAAGATGGAGTGGGGTTTTAAAAGGAGCCAGCATTTAAGGCCAGTGAGGGAGGGCAGGAGGCAAAAACACCAAAAACAAAACAAATGCGGGTGAGATTTTGAAGGTTCGCGTGGCAGAGGTACACCAGTGGTGACATACAGTAGTGACATAGTTTTGCACTTGGTTGTTTACTGGTAGCCATGTTACATAGTTTTGCACTGGGTTTGGGTAACTGGTAGCCATGTTACATAGTTTTACACTGGGTTGGGTAACTGGTAGCCTTGTTACATAGTTTTGCACTGGGTTGGGTAACTGGTAGCCATGTCACATAGTTTTGCACTGGGTTGGGTAACTGGTAGCCTTGTTACATAGTTTTGCACTGGGTTGGGTAACTGGTAGCCATGTCACATAGTTTTGCACTGGGTTGGTTAACTGGTAGCCATGTTACATAGTTTGGCACTGGTTTGGGTAACTGGTAGCCATGTTACATAGTTTGGCACTGGGTTGGGTAACTGGTAGCCATGTTACATAGTTTGGCACTGGGTTGGGTAACTGGTAGCCATGTTACATAGTTTTGCACTGGGTTGTTTACTGGTAGCCATGTTACATAGTTTGGCACTGGGTTGTTTACTGGTAGCCATGTTACATAGTTTTGCACAGGGTTTGGGTAACTGGTAGCCATGTTACATAGTTTTGCACTGGGTTGGGTAACTGGTAGCCATGTTACATAGTTTTGCACTGGGTTGGGTAACTGGTAGCCATGTTACATAGTTTGGCACTGGGTTGGGTAACTGGTAGCCTTGTTACATAGTTTGGCACTGGGTTGGGTAACTGGTAGCCATGTTACATAGTTTGGCACTGGGTTGGGTAACTGGTAGCCATGTTACATAGTTTGGCACTGGGTTGGGTAACTGGTAGCCATGTTACATAGTTTGGCTCTGGGTTGGGTAACTGGTAGCCATGTTACATAGTTTTGCACTGGGTTGGGTAACTGGTAGCCATGTTACATAGTTTGGCACTGGGTTGGGTAACTGGTAGCCATGATACATAGTTTGGCACTGGGTTGTTTACTGGTAGCCATGTTACATAGTTTGGCACTGGGTTGTTTACTGGTAGCCATGTTACATAGTTTTGCACTGGGTTGGGTAACTGGTAGCCATGTTACATAGTTTGGCACTGGGTTGGGTAACTGGTAGCCATGTTACATAGTTTTGCACTGGGTTGTTTACTTGTAGCCATGTTACATAGTTTGGCACTGGGTTGTTTACTGGTAGCCATGTTACATAGTTTTGCACAGGGTTTGGGTAACTGGTAGCCATGTTACATAGTTTTGCACTGGGTTGGGTAACTGGTAGCCTTGTTACATAGTTTTGCACTGGGTTGGGTAACTGGTAGCCATGTTACATAGTTTGGCACTGGGTTGGGTAACTGGTAGCCTTGTTACATAGTTTGGCACTGGGTTGGGTAGCTGGTAGCCATGTTACATAGTTTGGCACTGGGTTGTTTACTGGTAGCCTTGTAAGTTGTTACATAGTTTTGAACTGAGTTGTTTACTGGTAGGTAGCCTTGTTATAATACTTTTGCAATGGGTCAGTAACCAGTAGCCTATTGACAACTTTACACAGTTTGGCATTGGGTTGGTTGCCCTTTTTTTGACCCCCCCCCTAATAAAAATTGTCAAAACAGTTGCCCTAGGCATTATTCTTGACCTTGGTCGGGGATTTGTTGTGGTTAAAAGCAGGAGATGGCATACTTCTTTCCTGTAGTTCACCGGTCTGGATCCAGGAAATGGCTAAAATAGCCCAGGTCTGCTTTTGTCATCAAGTTGGGGGGAGGGGATAAAGAAACAAGTCCTTGCCCGCAAAGGACCTTTAGACCAGGGACGTGATTTTCATGGAATCCTTTGCAGCCCATGGAGGGAGCGAAAAACGGTTTTCAGCTGACAACTTCCTGCATCTGGGACCCGACCTCCTTTTCAGTAACCAAAAACCAACCCACCACCAGGTACATGTAGGTAGTCCGTTAACAACAGGCACAATGCACAAGCATTGCATGAGTTAGCTCTACTCATGAGCTCCACTCATTCTGGAAAGACATTTTTTTTACATGCGGCGCACACTTTCTACATTGCAAGTCCTCGCTTTTACAAGCAAGTAAGTCATCAGTTGGAATCCAGCAGTCTCCTGCCGAGACACGGAGAGAGCACACACTGAGTGCAACGCCAAGTCCCTAGCATCACCCTAGAGCCACACTCACTCTCCAAAGAAGTTACAAGACCCAAAAGTATATGAGCGAAGAAGTGCTGAAGAGAAAAAAAAAAATTTAGTACGATCTCAGGCAGTATTTCGTTTTTTCAGAAAGGATTCGTGGTTGTTGTAGTTGTTGTTGTTGGTGTTTTTTTTTTGGGGGGGGGGGTTTGGTATAACCAAAAACAGGCACAATCTTAGTCACCCTCAAGATTGGACTTCAAAACATTTGACTGGCAGATTTCAGGATTGAAAGAGTGGGGCATACGCACACAACATCTTGGCACTAAGGTCGTGCTTCTACTGGCCTCACTTTGATTTAACTGACTGAGACAATGGTTACTTTCCCCCGTCAAGCGGAAAAACAAGCCGGTCAAATTTTTCCTCTAGGTCACTTTCACCGGCCCACCTTTGCCCGGTATCAGTGAACAGTGGTGGATTTCACAAAGCCTTACGACGCATCGTAACTCAACTTACGATGCATAACCAATCCCAAGTCGTGACAGGTCCTATGCCTTGTGCGCATCGCAATCATCGTCTTGTGATTGACTGGAGCCGCGATGAGTTTGGTGAAACGGACAGCAGGTGACTAGTCCATTAGTCCAGTGGAAACGCGCAACTCGGTCAAATGTCGGCCTGTGAGAGTGTAGTGCCATTACAACACACTGTGCAAGGTTTCAGAATACAGAGCATGCACTACAATTGAACTCGCTCATGATGGCAGCTGCGAGCGGTTTTATTTCACAGGCTACAGAGGTCAATGTGCAACCTGAAAAGGTCACGCCTTATTGCCAACTCTGTTTCTTTCACCACCATCTCGGTTAAATTTCCCCGCTCAAATCGTCCAAGTTGGAACGGCAGAAAGATTTAACCATTCAAGATTCACCCATTGTCTCCGTTCAATTTCACACTTTTTACGTCCGGTGGCAAAGCAGCATTACAGTAGCACCCTTCCACAACAACAAGCCCATAATATAATCATCTTTTTGATAAGTAAGCTTTTTTCCTTAGAAAAGTAGAAAAGTTGGCCTAACGTAGACGAAAACAATTTTGTTCTTCAAATCAAACAGATATCTCAAGGAAACAATAAATGGGGAAACAGCACCCCACCCCCACTGTGACGCACACATTTTTCTCTCTTTTTTTCCAGCAATACTGAGGTCGCTACAGATTCGATGTCCCTATCTATAAATAAATATTCTCCGGAGAATGGTGGACGGATATGAGAGTGCCTGTAGACAGCTACATCACAGGCAAGGTCACACCACACCCTGGAGCATCCATGTACAACTGAAACCACACACTGAACAGAGGAGTGAGACAGAGACACCCACAGACAGATAGAGAGAGACAGGGAACTACACAGAGATAGAGAAATAGAGAGACAGAGAGAAAGAGAGGAAGAGAGATACATAATGAGGCAGAGAGATAGAGAGAGACAGAAAACAAGACAGAGATAGAGAGAAATAGAGAGGCAGAGAGAGTCAGAGTGAGGCAGAGAGCTAATGAGAGAAAGGGAGAAACAGACAGAGGCAGAGAGAGAAAGAGAGAGGCAGAGTGAGAGACAGACAGAGAAATACAGAGACAGAAGAGAGAGAGAGAGAGAGAGAGAGAGAGAGAGAGAGAGAGAGAGAGAGAGAGAGAGAGAGAGAGAGAGAGAGAGAGAGGGGGATACACAGTGAGGCAGAAATACAGAGAAATAGAGGGAGACAGAGAACAAGGGAGAGGTAGACAGAAACAGAGATAGAGAAACAGACATAAAAGAAGATAGGCAGAGAGACAGACAAATAGACAGACAGAAGAGAGAAAGAGAGAGAGGAAGAAAGAGACAGAAAGGGCGGAGAGATGTAGGGGTAGATGGGGAGTGAGAGAGACAGAGAAGCAGACATAGAGACAGAGAGAGACAGGGAAACAGAGAGACACCGAGAGATAGAGGGCTAGCTGGGGAGTGAGAGAGAGATAGAGAGAGACAGAGAGAGAGACAGAGGCATAGATCTCAAGAGGCACAGAGAAAGACAAAGACACACAAACAGACACACAAACAAACACAGAGCGGCGCAGAGAGAGACATGGAGAGAGGGACAGACACACAGACACACAGACACAGGGAGACAGGCAGTTAGAGAGAAAGAGAGAGCAAGAGAGAGCGAGAGAGAGAGCGAGCAATAAGGAGAGAGAAGGGGGGGGGGGGTCCCTGGTAAATACATACATCAAGATAACAACCATGTCAGGCTAGGGGGCATTTCTAGGAAAGCGGAATCTACTTTAGAAAAGAAAGAGGGGGAGGGGGGAGAGATAAAAAAGAAAAAATGACTTCGGGCTGCATAATTGTACATAGCAGTGAAGGTAAGATCTGAATGACGCTAGCGTTAAATTGCGTGCCAGGTTTTTTTTTTTTCTTCTTTTTTTTCCAAACAACAAAAAGGTCTGTGCTTGTAATGTTTTTCCCTGACAAATACATAGATAAAAAAAAATGCAGGAAGACACAGAGGCCAGGTTTTCCAATAATTATTGCGACAGAGGAAATTGAAGAATCAATGGAATGGTAATGAAGAAAACAGGCGGGTGGTGGTGCAGGGGGGGGGGTCGTGTGGAGGGGAGGAAGGCAGAGTGGATAATTGGAAAAGAAACAAGGGGGATTTCAGAGGTAAGAGAGGCGATTTGGGAGGTGAGGGGCGAATCGGGGAGATCAGACTGCTTGCAATCCAGCCGATGGCGTAACAGTCTGCGCACTTGTGCGTGCGGGTGTGTCTGGAGGTTCGTTTGTGGAAATTGTAAGTTCTTTTACAGAGGGGAAACAAACAAACAAAATGCACGCACTGAAAGCCACGTTGCAAACTACTTATTCACTAAATGGCTGCTGCAATAGACATTTTATCACTTAAATCCATGCTACAGAACTATTTTGCAATGTTGCTTACAGTCAGACTGTTTTCGCGCACTTGTTCTGGGGGGTCAATTTGCAAGTTTTCAGTTTTTATGGTGATTAGAAATTCACTGAGCAAATTTTGTGACGTCATCCCAGGATCATGCAACAGAAACCCAATTGTGTACAAAAGTTTCTGATAATTTCTAATTTTTCCGGCAGACCTATCCCTAAACCTGTTGATTTACCATCAAAATGCATGCTTCATAATCATTTAGTGAAGGAGTTTTTCATCGAACATATTCCAGAGGGATTAATTTGCACTTACAAAGTAAATTTCTTTTCAAACTGTGGGTTCCTGAGTGCTGACATGAACTAACAATGGTGCCCCCATTTTGTATAAGGATATTTTTAAAGGTAAACAAACTTAACCAATTTCTGACTCCACTATAAAGAAAACGAAGCTTGCCAATATGTTTGCCAATACACTTCAGATCCCTAGATGACAGCAGAAGAGGAGCGTGACTGTGATATCTATTGCCATTTGCAGAGATCCTTCAAACGAAGCAAATGCAAATCTCGACAATGTCAAGGGCCCTGACGTTTCGATATTGCCAGGAGCTTTCCTCCAAGGCAGCAAGGTCCTGCCAGGATGCAAACGTCAGGACCTCTACAATTTGGATCAACAATCCTGGTTGAGGATGGACACTGCACGCAGACAAATCATGAATTACCGGTGCCCAATTAGAGTGACTTCCCCGGCCATTTGAGTCTTAAAAAATAAATAAATGTGAAATGGTAATGGTCACAATATCATGGTTTCAAATTGCCAAAATTAGCGATGCAATTGCAGAAACTCTATTTTTTTTTTTCTTCTTGTTTTTTTCTCGGAAAAGATAGCCTGCATTCAGATTTCAAATACAAAATAAACAGCGCAAGGGTAAATCCATTTAAAGCACTCATCAATTTCTAACTAGAATCCTTCTCAAAGCCAAATGGAGGCAATTACGATGCTACAGTTCCCCATGGGTCCCCGAGCTAGAACCCTTTTTGCCGGAGTGAAGCCACTATCAAATCAGGCTGATTTTCTTCTTTCTTTTTTTCTTTCTTTTTAAGGAGCCCGCGGCCACCCAAAGTAAAAACTCGTCGGTTATTCATACGTTATTTGCCGGGAGTCTTAAACAGACTTTATATCTGTTGCTTAAAAACACAGCCCTGGAACTGCTCCCCATCCCCACTTCCACTGAGATTTGCAGATTCTTGAGTCCTGCCAGGAGGAATGTTGGATGATCTCAGGCACGGCTCATGATAAAACATGGTTGTGGGCTGATTTGTTTTTGTTTTCGCACTGTCTCTGCCTCTGGCTCTCTCTCCGTCTCTGTTCGGACCTCGGTATCTGTTCCTGTCCCTCTCTCTACCTCTGTCTCTGGATGTCTCTGTCTCTGCCCGTCTCTATGTCTGTCTCTGCCTCTGCCTGTCTCTGTCTCTACCTCTGCCTGTCTCTGTCTCTACCTCTGCCTGTCTCTGTCTCTACCTCTGCCTCTGCCTGTCTCTGTCTTTATCTGTCTCTACCCTTTGCTTGTCTCTGTCTCTACCTCTGCCTCTGCCTGTCCCTGTCTCTGTCACTACCTCTGCCTCTGCCTGTCTCTGTCTTTATCTGTCTCTACCCTTTGCTTGTCTCTGTCTCTACCTCTGCCTCTGCCTGTCCCTGTCTCTGTCACTACCTCTGCCTCTGCCTGTCTCTGTCTCTGTCTTTATCTGTCTCTACCTCTGCCTTTGCTTGTCTCTGTCTCTGTCTCTGTCACTACCTCTGCCTCTGCCTGTCTCTGTCTCTGTCTTTATCTCTGTCTCTACCTCTGCTTTTGCTTGTCTCTGTCTCTACCTCTGTCTCTGCCTGTCTATACCTCTGCCTCTGCTTGTCTCTGTCTCTACCTCTGTCTCTGCCTGTCTCTATCTCTGCCTCTGCTTGTCTCTGTCTTTATGTCTGTCTACATCTGCCTGTCTGTACCTCTGTCTCTACCTGTCTGTCTGTCTCTAACTCTGTCTCTACCTCTCTCTCTGTCTCTGATGCAAATTGGTCGAGGAGCCAGAGATTTCGGACAGTTGGTTCGTCAGGGGGGGGGGTGACCAGAGGGGAAGAGTGATTGAGACATCAATGACAGCTTCTGGCATCTTCCGAGAAGACCCTCTCCGAAAGTCATCAAAATGCAAGGCTTTGCCCGAGAGTAGGCATCCTCATCACAATCCCATTAGTATCAGTTTTACAAGTGGCTCCTTTGCGTTCTGTCAGGTTTTTTTTTTTAAAGCTGCTCTGAAAAAAGTGAAAAAAATAGTATAGTATATAGCATCTTCTTCTCCCCCCCCCAACCAACCCCCCCCCCCCAATTCAAACGATACAAATCATTTCCATCCCTTTTTTGAAGTAAAGCTCCTTCCTTCCCCCTAAAAAGATCTTCCACTGCCTTTCACCAATGGCTCTAGACCATCTTTTGAATTCAATTCTATTTTCTTTGATCCGCTAATCAAATTGCCATAAATTCTGTAACGGCACATGCTGATGATATGTATTTGGGAAAAATCTAATCACTAATAGTGAAAACAGAATTGCAATTCAAATCCCACTAATAATCATGTTTATTGTGTCCACACACACAAAAAGTGGAGTTTGAATCGCGATACAAATTGCGATCCAAATAATCGTGTTTATTTGGGACAGTGGAAACTACCCTAAGACCTTCTCACTACGACACTGTTACTGATGAAGGAGATCATATTCATCTCCCTCTCTGAGAAAAAAAAACCCTCAACGATATGGAAATCCACATATTCTGACAAGTTGTTTTCTCGTCCGAGATCATACAAGGATCAACAGAGTTCTTCTTGCATTTCGTCAATTCGTTTGATTTTCTCTAAAAGTCCACGTACTTTGACCCTTGCCTACAGTCGCGTGTCGCCTATCAAGTATCAAGGTCTTATCAGCCATTCCAGGGTCCAATAATATACACAGGATTGTTGGTTTTGGGGTTGTTGGTTTCAGGGGTGGGGTGGGGGGGGGGTGCTTTTCCGCCACTTCAGCAAAGCGGAAAAGTCTTTCTTTTTGTTCTCATTTCCGTAGCGGAAAAGGTCGAACCTTAACTACATGTTAACATGATTTTAATGACATGGATTGAACCTTAACTACGTGCATTTCTCCAACTTGTTTAACCCTGATTGGAAGAAGGTTGCTCTACCATGGTAATGGGGAGTGGTGTTGAGACTGCCTTGCTGGACCACATGAGGATGTCCTTTAACTCCCCCCACTGTCATTTGGCCACAGGGCCACTGCTAGATTCCAACCCTGCATATAGGATGGCCTTCAACTGGCCCTAGACAATGTCAGCTGTCATTTGGCCACAGGGCCACTGCTAGATTCCAACCCTGCATAAAGGATGGCCTTCAACTGGTCCTAGACAATGTCAGCTGTCATTTGGCCACAGGGCCACTGCTAGATTCCAACCCTGCATATAGGATGGCCTTCAACTGGCCCCAGACAATTCCAACTGTCATTTGGCCACATATGGCCACTGCTAGATTCAAACCCTGCTTATAGGATGGCCTTCAACTGGCCCCAGACAATTTTAAACTGTCATTTGGCCACAGGGCCACTGCTAAATTCAAACCCTGCATATAGCATGCCCTTCAACTGGCCCCAGACAATTCCAACTGTCATTTGGCCACAGGGCCACTGCTAGATTCAAACCCTGCTTATAAGATGGCCTTCAACAACCCCAGACAATTTTAAACTGTCATTTGGCCACAGGGCCACTGCTAGATTCAAACCCTGCATATAAGATGGCCTTCAACAACCCCAGACAATTTCAAACATTTAGCAGAGCCACTGCAACATTTGGACCCTGGATATAAATAATATAATTCACAGTACATTTACAAAGCAGTTAAACCGTCACATACATTAACAATTCAGTCTCAGCATAGAGGGTCTTGGCAAGAATGAACAGCGAGTAAAAAAAACCGATCCATCCGAATCAAGGTGAGCGAAAATAGACACTGCCCTTTGTGTCAACTTTTGGGGCTGAACTTTCCTGGAAAGTGTGATCCAGGGCAAACAAACTGTACACTATATATGGGCCCTGATCCCTTCTCCAAACAAGGGGAGGACTGTGTTGCATGTTGCACCATAGTTGCACAATGCTACAGTCAACACACTGTAGTCCCTACTGAGGGTGGATTGGGACTAGAATTAATGGACAGGCCCAGAATGTACAAGGATATTGGATTTATGTTATGCTGTTTTGTTGTTAGGGGGAAAGGGGGAGGGGACTGATAGGAAATAGTGTACTTAGTAGAGGGTTTTTGAGAGGGTTGCAGGGATAGATGCTGGCTTCGGGTGGGGTGATTGTCTTTTTTTTGGGGGGGGGGGGGGTTAGGGATGGGATAGTTGGGGGTTGGGGTCAAAGGGGGAGGATTTGCTTTCTGGGATAAGGGCAGAGGGCAATTGGGTGATTTGAGGTGAAGTGGGTTAGGGTAGGGGATATTTGGGAGTAGCAGGGGTGGGTAGCTTTGGGAATGGGTACAGTGGGTATTTTAGGAGACAAATACCCTAGGAAGTGGCAGATTTAAGTGGTGATGTAGGCCAACTCGCAGCTGGATATGCAAGGGAAACCCAGGCATGGATCACATGGAGGCAATTGTCTTGAAATTGGGGATGAAGATTCAGAAACAGGTGCATACATCGCTATTAAGCGTAAGAGTTTGCGATGATTCTATAACCCATTTGATTTGTGGCAGATTTTTTTTAAATGATTAAAAGTCCGTGCATTATAGGGATTGCAAAAAAAAAGAAAAACCTGAATGCCTGCATTGCAGGTATGATATTGGATCCTAGCAGAATGGCAATGGCAATGTCAGGTTTAATTTCCTCTATAAATTGCTTCTTCTTTTTTCATTATTATCAGAATAAACGCAGAATACCTCCCGCCTTTGCTTGTTTGATGAAGGGGAATAAAAAAACCCAAAAAAAACCTAGAAATCTGACTGAGAAACATTTCACAGTCTGCAGGCCTTTGTTCGGATCACAGCTAAAGCGATAGAGCCAATGCAATGAATGCATCATCAGACGCGAGACGCTTTGACAATGCCCGCTAGGGGGCGCCCTCTCCCAAAGCAGAATGGCGAGTGTAAGGGAGGGCGGAGTGACGATTGCATGGGCTGGCTGGTGTTGGCCTGAAATAGCCCCCGGGTTTGTGTATTCCAACAATTCCCGTTTGGGTCCTTTCCGGAAAGAATCGGACTCAGAGATTAAAGTAAGATAAACATCAACAAAACCAAGCACCCTCGTATGTCGGAAAACACAATTTTTCCAGGAAAATACAACCAGGCCCTGTCAATAGATAAAGATAAGGCAATACTAAATACTACCCCATAGCTGCCAACCTAATCAGGAATACTTCTGCTAGAAAAGAGGAATCACAGAGCAAACTACATTGGAATACACGCGTGTTTCAAAGGCAAAAAACAGAATCTGCTGTAAAGAGCTTAGTATAAAGTGATAAATTTGTACCAAAAAAAGAGGAATGATTCCTCCAAAATAGGAATGGTTGGCAACTACACATGTATGCTAACCCCACATTTGACAGAGAGATAGTTTATCTGTGAGATTCTCTTTAACTCATTTCAATGGGAATTCGCTCCAAGATTGAGAACAAAAACAAACACGAACCACCCCCCAAAAAAAACACCCCCAAAACAATAACAACCACCCTGGCAACACAAACAACTGCCCAGTCTCTCTATTGCAGAGTAATGCTGGATTCTGATACAGTAAGAGCATTTCAAGTTCTCATTTGTGTATTTTTGTCTACTTTGTGACGGAGGAGCATGGGAAACCTGACTCTGTTTTGCTCTCCATAGGCAAGGACTTGCTTTGGGGAGGAAAAAAAAAAGATTCTCAAACCACTTTGGATGCTCAGCTCTTAAAAAGCGTAGTTGCTTGAGCGCAAGTGCCAGGAATCTTTTCATTTGCATGTGGTGGGAGAGGGAGAGGGAGAGGGAGAGGGGAGAGAGAAGGGGAGAGGGAGAGGGAGAGGGGAGAGAGAGGGGGAGAGGGAGAGGGAGAGGAAGAGGGAGAAGGAGGGGAAGGGGGGAAAGAGAGGAGGAGAGAGAGGGGGAGGGGGAGAGGGAGAGGGAGAGGATTGGGAAGGGGGAGAGAGGGGGGGAGAGAGGGGGAGAGGGAGAGGGAGAGGGAGGGGAAGGGGGAGAGAGAGGGGGAGAGGGAGAGGGAGAGGGAGGGAGAGAGAGAGGGGGAGAGGGAGAGAGAGAGGGAGAAGGAGGGGAAGGGGGGGAGAGAGAGGGGGAGAGGGAGGGGAACGGGGAGAGAGAGGGGGAGAGGGAGAGGGAGAGGGAGAGGGAGAGGGAGAGGGAGAGGGAGAGGGAGAGGGAGAGGGAGAGGGAGAGGGAGAGGGAGAGGGAGAGGGAGAGGGAGAGGGAGAGGGAGAGGGGGAGGGAGAGGGAGAGGGAAGACGTATTGTAAAAATAAAATTTGAGACCAAAACATGTGTTCAATTTTTTTTAATCAAATATTAGGAGGACCTGTCATTTTAATTAAGCAGAATTTTTTTTTTAATGATTTAGGTATGTTTTAAAGATTTAGGTTACATGATAAATGGAAAACTCTTTTCTTTTACAAAAGTCCAATACAGGAATTAATAGGCTTTCCTATTTTGCTTTTTGATGTTAAAACCCAGTACACTGTAAATGGTCCTTTTGGGGTTGTTGTTTTTTTCTATACAGAATTTCAAGACGGTAATTGATTGGAGGGTATGTATACAGTACACGGACCCACCGGCTGTGTCAGGCTTCGGCCATGCCACCGAGTTCTCCCCCTTAGGGTGCCAGCTCAGGCTTGATTAAGATTCCGATATGAGATCCCATCCTCGTCAAGCACTTCACAAGAAGAAGGGAAAAAAAAGGCACTGGACCCTGGACAGATTCCGAGAAAACTAGGGGGGGGGGGGTCGGATGAAAAAAAAAAGAAAAAAAAAAGGAGTGCCAGGAGAATGAAAAGGAAAAAAGCAATTTTGTTTTGATCGTCGGCCCGTATGAGAACGTCTATCGGTGAAAACAGTCGCTGTCAGAAGTCTCCCGGGGTTACGCAGATAGTAATCGATGTGAGAGAAATCGTCATTGGGGGATATGGCCTTTAGAGGTAGGAGCCGCGGGGGCGCTCTCAAGCCGGCACAGCCAAGGAGTAGGGGAGAGGAGGCTCAGTTGTGGTCGAGGGGGAGGGGGGAGTGGGGAGGGGGACAAATGGTCGGCCAACAGACATTGTTTCGGCTGCGAATCAACTCAGGATGGTGGCCTGGGTGCGTCATATATTCAACCCTGGTAACGTGTATCCCGCTGAGGACGAACCAGCTGCCTGAACTCAACATGCTCAAAACTCGGCCAGCCTGGGTTTGCCCTGCATTTCCAGGACCCACGCTCTGCATTCTAATCACCCTCGCCCTCTCCTCTGCTACACGGCATAAAGGGAAGAGGAGTAGGAGGACGAGGAGGTGGGGAGGGAGGGTGGGAGAAGGGGGGGGGGTCAGGATAGACGGATCAAATTTTCAATTACACATCAAGCCATTGGGGACCGACTTCTTTTTCATACTGGCACATTTTTTCAGCTGTACCGGCTGATATTTGACGCTTGCCCCGGAAAATTGGTACTGACATGACATTTTAATGCCAGGTGGTTCTTGCTTTGTGGATTTTCTAAACGTGTTTTTTTTTTTTTGGGGGGGGAGGGGGGTGTAATAAGGGACAGCAAGTTTGGTTTAAATGCTTCAAGGGGTGAGTATCAGCTTGACTCTCTGGGTTTTTTTTTCTTTTGAGAAAACGAGGTGAAATTGGACAAGGTGTAATGATGATACACTCTGCTTGTCTATCGGCTTAGATCAATTTGCAAACAGGAAGGGTATCGTCATTACAGACTAGGGGATGGTAAAGGGGGGAGGGGGGGGGAGACAAAAGTAGACTTGACTTTCAGTCTTTCAGGATGAGGATTAGGAGGAAGAGAAAGAAGGGGATGAGAAGGGCAACGGGAGGGAGGAGGGGGAGGGAGGGAGGGAGGGGCGAGGGAAGCAGGGAGGGAAGCAGGGAGGGAGGGAGGCAGGGAGGGAGGGAGGCAGGGAGGGAGGGAGGCAGGGAGGGAGGGAGGGAGGCAGGGAGGCAGGGAGGCAGGGAGAGAGGGAGGCAGGGAGGCAGGGAGGCAGGGAGGCAGGGAGGCAGGGAGGCAGGGAGGCAGGGAGGCAGGGAGGCAGGCAGGGAGGCAGGCAGGCAGGCAGGGAGTCAGGGAGGCAGGGAGGCAGGCAAGGCAGGCAGGCAGGCAGGCAGGCAGGCAGGCAGGCAGGCAGGGAGTCAGGGAGGCAGGCAGGGAGGCAGGCAGGCAGGCAGGGAGGCAGGCAGGCAGGCAGGCAGGCAAGGCAGGCAGGCAGGCAGGCAGGCAGGCAGGCAGGCAGGGAGTCAGGGAGGCAGGGAGGCAGGCAGACAGGCAGGCAAGGCAGGCAGGCAGGCAGGCAGAGAGGCAGGGAGGCAGGCAGTCAGGCAGGCAGGCAGGCAGGGAGGCAGGCAGGCAGGCAGTCAGGCAGGCAGGCAGGCAGTCAGGCAGGCAGGGAGGCAGGCAGGCAAGCAGGCAGGCAGGCAGGCAGGCAGGCAGGCAGGCAGGCAGGCAGGCAGTCAGGCAGGCAGGGAGGCAGGCAGGCAAGCAGGGAGCAAACAATTCCCCGAATCCCCAGGCAAGCCCCACAGGCAGGGATCAGCCTGGATTAAATACCCGATAATTTCTGACAAGCAACTGCCAGATGTTTGCATTACAGAGAGAGAGAAAAACAAATCAAATAACAAGAAAAAAAAGAAGAAAAAAGAAAGAAAAAGGGTTAATCTCCGTAAATGACACATCTGTCTGCCTGGCTTGACAGGACCCACCGATTGGGGATCCAAGTTCAACTGATGACTGATAGAACGTGCAACACGCTCAATTCCACGGATACTTAACAGACGGTGCGTAATTAACTGGATAGATTGTTTTGTAGAGGGCCAGGAAATGTTCCCGGGGAATGTCGAGTTACTGTAGGGGTTTAACCCACATGGGAGAAGAAATAGGCAGCCCCCCTCACCTTCCCCTTGGTCGTCCCTGAGGCTGAAACGCTGGTGATTCAATGCACGGAGCCCTATCCAATTTGTAACCAAAAGCCACTCAACGACACTGCAATGTACATGAGCTGCATAAGGGTTTTTCAACAGCAGCAACATACCGATGCTGACGCAAGTCCGTGAGTGCAGGCAGGGGGGCAGGGAAATGAAAAAGAAAAGCCCAAAAGTACTTTGGCCTAGGAGGCGATTTAATCTGATTCAATCATTTTGTTTCACGCACAGGGGTTGCATTATGGCTGTGTCAAGTAACACAGCCCGAGGATGTTTCCGCGAAAAACACCTCCGCTTAATACGCATGCCAAAGTCTCAAGGTCACATGACAAGACTCTACTGCCTGCCTGTGATGAATTGTGTGTAATACGAGTACATTCCATGGACAGTCCTGCCTCGCACACATCCTACTCCATCATAAAACAGAAACACTACCGCCCCCCACATACACACACATATGGAAAACCAAAAAGTTAAATAAAACAGGTAACATTTCCAACACTTCTCTTCAAGTTCAACCAAACAAAGGAAAAACTGACTGGGAAGTTTTGGAAAAATTGGCAAAGAAAAACTTTGACTGGACTGGGACTTGAACCCAAGTGCTCTTCCATCTGAGCCATCCAGCCCTTAGATAGTGGCCTTCCCTAATAGTCAGCTAGTCTTTGCCGGGGTGGGGGTGCCAGTGTCAGAAGCAATTCAACTATTAACTGCCCTATATCTACTACTTATTTATCTTGGTAGCTCCGGGAAAGCTGTGACGTGTGACCTGCCTTCAGTGGAAGGAATGTGTCCGAAGGCATCTTGTTAACAATTTGCTCCAGGATTTTGTTACAAGATGACGTCATCAGAGTGTTTACAGAGTGCAGAGAGGCACAGTGACACTGACATAGAGGTGTCCACTGAGATTCGAGCAAGGAGGTCATGTGTGCAACCAAAATGTGGCTGCAAAAGCTGCGATTCCAGTGGACTTATTTTGGTCAAAGTAACTGAGACGATGGTTTCTTTTCCCATTTTAAAGCCCATGCACAACATTGGTAAGATCGAAAAACAGAAATGTTCACAGATTTACATGAAACATATACATGTACAGTTTAAAGATGGTTATAGTAGAAACCTGGCACTGAAACATTTCTGCCTACAATTTTTGGAGAAAATAGTAAAGAAATTGTTTAAGTCTCACCCCCAGATCTACACATTTTCGCAAAACAAATGAAACAGTTTTCCCTATTTTCTCGAGACTCGGTTGGTGGATTGAGCTGAAATTTTTACAGTTGTGCTATTTCATGCATATGTTGGATCAGACAATGTATGGATGCTATTCTTTTACCTCGACCAATTTTGTGTTATCCCTTTAAGTCCAGTGGAATTGGCCCAGTTAAATTTCCTCTCGGTTACTTAAACCGAGCCAAATGGTTACTTTTACCGAACCGTGTTCACCGAACCGTGTTGAGAATTCGTAGAGTGAATACACAGGGCGGTATCCGGATTGAACGTTGCACGGGTCCACGCAGCGGGCCGGTTTGCGTCATGAACAGTGTGAACGTTGCGTCTCTACGATCCGTGTCGAAAACAACCCAGGCTGAACCGGGGCAGATCTGGGTTGGTTTCAACACGGTTCGAAGCAGAAATATTGTGAAAAGGCCTCATGTGTCACCAAGGAAGCAATAAAGAGTGTTATCCTTGTGTCAACAAAGTGTTCAGCAAATGTTGAAACAGTGTGGGCAAGGTGTTAACCCAAGAGTATGGGACAACAGTTTGTCCACAGTGTCAACATTCGGCAAAAGCTGTGTTTCCACTGGACTTATTTTGTAAAATTTAGTGGGCCTGACGTTTCGATCCTAGCAGGACCTTTCTCAAAGGTCCTGCTAGGATCGAAACGTCAGGCCCACTAAATTTTAGATTTACATTTTGGTAATTTTAGTCAGTAAGCAGTTTGCAACATTTTTGTATATCACCTCTGGACTTATTTTGGTTAAAGTAACCGAGACGATGGTTACTTTGACCAAAATAAGTCCAGTGGAAACGGCCCAGTCAAATTTCTCTCGGTTACTTTAACCGAGTCCAATGGTTACTTTTACCGAGCAACCTCTGCCCAGTAAAAGTGACCAGGTAAGTTTAACCGAGCCGATTAGTCCAGTGGAAACGCACCACTCGGTTAAACGCGACTCGGTAAAAAACCACATCCGGCCTAAGACGTAACACATACATGCACTGTGCACAGCATCTGCTTCGTATCACACGCTAAATGTACACACGTACATTGTGTATCCGGCTGACACTTGACCTTCATGAGCCGTTACATTGCCAGCTCGGATACTTTAACCATCGTCTCAGTTAAATTTGACCGACTCTAAAGTCCAAGTGGGAACGACGGTCAAATTTGACTATTAGAAATTTAACCATCGTCTCGGTTAAATTCAAGTCCAGTGGAAACGCGGCTAAAGAGTCAGAGCCACACTACTAACTTGGTGGAAACCAAATATCAACCAAGGGGCAGGAATTGTTACAAAGTGTCCACCAAGTGTTCCCAGAGAATCAACCAAGCTGCAACAAAGTGTTAACCGGGTCCCAACAAAGTGCTGACCGGGAGTTTCCAAAAGTGTCAACCGAGTGTCAACAGCATACTATGCAAGCAGCGTGCAAGGCACAAATGTAGCGGCACAGCCCAGCTCAGAAACCATGTGGAGCCCTATTAATATAAGGGAGCCTTGTTTGCTTGCTTCAGAACATTTTTTAAGGGACTTTCCTGGAAAGACTACCAGCAGTTGTTAACACTTTTAACATTGAGGAGCCCCCACTCTTATTGTGCACCCTACCCTCACAATTCACTTAGAAGCTTCTAAATTTTTTGAAATAAATGCACGCTGTAAAGAGTGCACTGAACCCTGATACATATGCACTTGGCGAATACCGTGTAGCAAGGTCCCGACCTCATTCTTATTACATCCCGAGCTCTCAGGTGGAAGGGCAGTGAGTGGGATGTGCATGGTCTCACACCAACTTACAATAAATTAACCAAAAAAACAACAACATTAAACCCAATTTTTTTTTCAACAAATCAATGAAAAATTATTGGAAATTTTTATGGGGAAAAGAAAAACATGGTTTGCATGGTCAGCGCTCTTCCCGTGGGAGCTATCCAGCCCTTAGATGGTAGCTTCCCAAATAGTCAACTACTCGAGGTGGGGGTGCCAGTCAGAAGCAATTCAACCATTAACTGCTGTATGCATGTAATGGTTGCCATTTTTCCAAATTTTCCAAATTCTAAAAAAAAAACCACCCCAAAACAGCATAGGACCTGATTGCATGCTTCAGAATCTAGCAGCCCCAATACAGTCCCTTTCTGGGATTTCCTTAAAATCATTTTTATCATTATTCAACGATTTTCATTGTTTACGCTAGTTATTGATTGCCGGACGTGATGTTCGGGCTGCGATACCGATCGCAGCTTTCTCAGAAAGGCGGTCGTATTGATTGGGTTTGGAATATTGAACAGCATGCACGGAATTTCTATGAATTGATGGTATTGATTGGGAAATCATGCATATGTTTCCTTTCAGGAAGCAGTGGTTCAGAAAAAACGCAGGGTGTTACAATATTGTTGGGGGTAAATTTTTTAAAACTTGCGTAAAGACATCGAAATCAATTGTAATCAGCACAACCCAATCCAGTCCTTTATAGTCCTTTGTGTATTTTAGCCAAGCGCACCAACCCTCCCTTTCATATCCTCCTCTTGCGTTAATTCTATCCACACCAATCCAAGCCATCCCTCCATTCTATCAATACCCAACCCCTTCCATCACACTCTATTCCATCTCAGCCCAGCCCCATGTCATCTCACGTCTCACCAAATCCATGCCCATCTCCACTGAATCACATCTCATTGCATCCCTTCCAATTCCATCTAACCCTTCAACATCTAATTCCCCTCCTAACTAGCCCAATCCCATCACACCCCAACCAATCCTGTCTCATCCTATCCTTTTCCAGCTAACCCTACCACATCTGATCCCCATCCAAAGTAACCAATCCCATATCACATTCCACCCAATCTTACCCCATCTCATCCCATCGCATTAAATCTCATCCCATCCCACTCCATCCAACCTGATCCCATCCCATCCCATCCCACTTCAACCCATCCCACCCCACCCAACCTGATCCCATCTCACCCCATCCCACCCGATCCCATCCCACCCAACCCGATCCAATCCCACCAGATCCCATCCCATCCCACCTGATCCCATCTCATCCCACCCAACCTGATCCCATCTCACCCCATTCCACCTGATCCCATCCCACCAAACCTGATCCCATCCCAACCTGATCCCATCTCACCCCATCCCAACTGATCCCATCCCACCCAACCTGATCCCATCTCACCCCATCCCACCTGATCCCATCCCACCAAACCTGATCCCATCCCAACCTGATCCCATCTTACCCCATCCCACCAGATCCCATCCCATCCCACCTGATCCCATCTCATCCCACCCAACCTGATCCCATCTCACCCCATCCCACCTGATCCCATCCCACCCAACCTGATCCCATCCCAACCTGATCCCATCTCACCCCATCCCACCCGATCCCATCCCACCAGATCCCATCCCATCCCACCTGATCCCATCTCATCCCATCCAAACCTGATCCCATCTCACCCCATCCTACCTGATCCCATCCCACCCAACCTGATCCCATCCCAACCTGATCCCATCTCACCCCATCCCACCTGATCCCATCCCACCCAACCTGATCCCATCCCAACCTGAACCCATCCCACCCCACCCAACCTGATCCCATCTCATCCCACCCAACCTGATCCCATCCCACCCCACCCAACCTGATCCCATCTCACCCCATCCAACATGCACCATCACTCCCAACCCTCATCTCCCTGCCGGTCCATTGGCAATGTTCCACAGCCAGTCCCATCCAAACACCCCACCACCCCCTCCCCCCTCTCTCTCTCTCTCACTCGCTCAGCCCTCCCTCTGTGCCAGACATCCCCCATACAAATTGGTCTTGCTGGCACTCCCCCACCCCTACCCCCAGCAAGCCACCCCTCATGCACCTGTCCCTATGCAGTATGTTATGACAAGCCCAATCCAAGCAAAACAAGCTACAATTTCAGCAAAAATCAACCCCCTCCCCCCATTCCCGTCCCAATTCCACTCCATTGCACTCAATTAACCATTTGCCAAGATCTTCACAGAAGTCAAAACAAATTAACCAAGGATTCCCCCCACCCCCCCAAAAAAACCCCAAACACACAGAAAACTAGAAAGGTGTTTGTGGACAAACACAACCTGCTTTGCAGTGCATAAATTAATGGCATGCATGTAGAAATGTTCAAGTGAAAATGTTAGCAAGGTTTGACCGTGAAGTGAAAATCATGTCGGTTAGATTTCACCTTTAATATTGCCGGTTCTAAACTCAAGCAAAGTTTCAACCTGAAGCAATATGAACTTCAAACAATTGAATCAGTTAAAAATAATGCAGCTTTAATGTCACGTGACACATGATAATGTAACCCGGACATATTTGTTTGAAGACCACCTGAGGCTGATGATCAAATGGAACCATGTCTGATTGCAGGGAAGCAGTAAATTGTATGGTTGACAAAAAAAAATCATGTACAAAACCTTTTGAGAAAACCGCAACTTTAATCTTGTGTCACGTGACGGCTGATGAAGTGACAGTGACAAGTTTTGTCCAAAAGCAATAATCAGCTGCATGAAGCACAGCCTGCAGCCAGCATCCTTCCGAAAATATAAAAACGAAGAATACCCAGGACCGAAAGAGAGGCTTCTTAATCTCCCAATTGGGAAGAGTGGAGAAAAACCACAGGCACTGAGGGCCAGTTGACTATTTATTTGTATCCAGGCAACTTGAGCCTGCCACCAGCTGAAACCGGGTAGGGTGGTGGTTCCGGAAGTTTGGCTTTTAAAATATGAAAATAAATTCCATCTGTCTCCTGTTATCAAACAACTCGTGCATTCCTGAGAGGTTTTTTTTTTTTTTTTTTTTTTTTGGGGGGGGATTTTTTGTTCCCGCCCTTTTGGTATATTTGTTAAACAAAACAGCCAGGGCAGGCAGGCGTATAATGTCAGCAGCTCTCCCCAGCCTACCCGGATCTCCCTTTAAGATGGAAGTTCTTGGAAAATGACCCCCCCCCCTCCCTCCCTCCCTCCCTCCCTCCACACATGCACACGTACACACCCAACCTCCCTCAGTCTTTTATGATAAGGAGTCATGAAGGTCGGAAACTGTCAGATGCTGGCAGGGAGATGATTGGACAGGCTGTCCTGAGGCCTTGGAGAGAAAGAGAGAGAGAGAGAACTGCGAAAGAGCTGAGAGCCACTCAGCAGTCCTTCCAGCACAGATGCTGGGCAATGGCTAGGCACGCCCGATTATCGATTAAAATATGAACAAAACCTGGATCGATAATTTTTAAAAGGTAAAGGATGCCCCGTGATACTGTGACGGGGATGTGCCATATTAACCCCTGTCCGCATTGGACTTATTTGGGTAACTCTTACGGAGACTCTTGTCAGTTTTACCAAATTACGTCCAATGCGGACGGCCGGAAGACTTCCCAAATTGTCAAGTGTCGGACGTCGATTGTAAGTTTTACCTCCGCAGCGGTAAGTCGTACAGGGCCAACTGGGTAGCTGAAGAGTTACGTTGTTAGTTTTACGTCGCTGAAAAGTCCAGTGCGGACAGGTATTGTCAAGTAAAACTTACAATGTAGTCACGTGACATCCGCCATGTCAGATCCCAGTGACCTATGGTACTATTCGCGCGCGAGAGTCGCATCACACTCACAGCTAGAGGTGATCTTGCGCCACTCACAATGTCATTAACATCCGTTGTCGGGTTAAAAGGTCAACAATAGGGCGCCCTCATGAGACTACCAGTGCAGAGTTTATGACTTACCGTCAGCCCAAATTAATCCAGCGTGGACGCCCGTAAGAGTTACCGCAATGGAATGTTATGAGTGTCTCGCGGAAACTTCTTACAAAATCAAGTCCAATGCGAACACGGCTTTAGAGAAGCACATTTACAAGGCCACAACATTGATGAGGTAGGGTGGCCAGTTCCTTATCTCGCCGCCTTTTCAACCTATCTCCAGATCTAGAGTCAAGAGAGCTAGGTGCACGTATACTCATTCGCTGCTGGGCGGACAGAGAGAGGTTCCCCTGCTTCTGGTCTGAGCGGGATTCGAACCAGCAACCTTCTGCACTGCAGGCGAATGCCTGAAACTGTTCGACCACTGCACCTCACCAATATCTCAGTCATAAAAATTCACAATCGGTAAGGTGTTTTTTTGTTTTTATTTCAGGGATAAATTTCACAAAGCCAGGGCGACACATTGGAAAAGAAAGCTGAAAAGAGGTGATCATGAGCAATGAAAAGTGGCCCGGTGTGAAGTGATGAGACAGCCCTGTGACCTACAAAGCCTTGGTTTACTTATTACTGCATGGGAACAGTGGACATAGAAGGTGTACTGGTCATCATGAATATTAATAAGGTAGTCACACCCAGCCATCAGGAGGTGGCACTGCATTTGCAGTGAGGGAAAGAAAGAGAGAGCAAGAGCAGGAGAGCCTTGCCCTTCAGTCTAAAGGGAGAAGAGGGGACTTTACATGTTCATATCTGAGGAGTTACAAGTATAGACTTCAGAGGGACAATGAATGTTATTGATGGAGCATTAGTTCAGAATCCTCATCTCTCACTCTGCAAGCATGTCGAATATCCTCCTTTGTCAGGATAAGAAAGACATATTGAGACTTGAGAGAGAGAGAGGGAGAGAGCCTTGCCCTTCAGTCTAAAGGGATAAGTGGGGACTCTTAAGCCGCGTCCGCACTGGACTTATTTTTTACCGAGCCCGTGGGTAACATTCCAATGGGTAAATCTTCCCGGCGTCCGCACTTGGACTTTCGACTCGGGTAAACTAACCGAGACGACGCAGTAAAACTAACCGACTGGCGCGTATAAACGCAAGAGGGCGCTATGGTGGTGACCTTTCACTGGATGTAAATACCATAAAACTACGACACGTCAACCCTGCTCGAAAAGTAAACAACATTGTTGTATTGGGACCATGGCACGTCACGTGGTATTTAGGGCCTCTGGCAATGCGGGGCGCCGGATGTGGTTTTTTACCGAGTCGTTTACCGAGACGTCGTGTCCGGATTGGACTTTTCGGCTCGGTTAAACTGACCTGGTCAATTTAACCGGGCAGAAGTTGGTCGGTTAAACTACCCACTGGAGTCGGGTAAGTTACCTGGGAGGAAAACTTTCTGGCTGTCCGCACTGGATTTAAAATGGTCAATTTACCCATTTGCTCGGTTAGTTTACCCATTTTAAGTCCAGTGCGGACGCGGCTTTACATGTACATGTTCACATCCGAGGAGTTACATGTCTAGTCTTTTGAGGGACAATGAACGTCATTGATGGAGAGGGAGAGGGAGAGGGAGAGGGAGAGGGAGAGGGAGAGGGAGAGGGAGAGGGAGAGGGAGAGGGGGAGGGAGAGGGAGAGGGAGAGGGAGAGGGAGGGATAGGGAGAGGGAGAGGGAGAGGGAAAGGGAGAGGGAGAGGGAGAGGGAGAGGGAGAGGGAGAGGGAGAGGGAGGGGGAGAGGGAGAGGGAGAGGGAGAGGGAGAGGGAGAGGGAGAGGGAGGGGGAGAGGGAGAGGGAGAGGGAAAGGGAAAGGGAGAGGGAGAGGGAGGGGGGAGAGAGGGGGGAGAGGGAGAGGGAGAGGGGAGAGGGAGAGGGAGAGGGAGAGGGAGAGGGAGAGGGAGAGGGAGGGGGGAGGGGGGAGGGGGAGGGGGAGGGAGAGGGAGAGGAGAGGGAGGTGGAGGGGGAGAGAGAGAGGGAGAGGGAGGGGGAGAGGGAGAGGAAGAGGGGAGGGTGAGGGGGGAGGGGACGGGGGAGGGGGAAGGGGACGATCGGTAAAACTAACCGACTGGCGCAAACAAATGCATGAGGGCACTTTCGTGGTGACCTTTCACCACCGGCGCTGGACCGGATGTGGTTTTTTAACGAGTCGTTTACCAAGAAGTCGTGTCCGGACTGGACTTTTCGGCTCGGTTAAACTGACCTGATCAATTCAACCGGGCAGAAGTTGGTCGTTTAAACTACCCATTTGAGTCGGGAAAGTTACCTGGGAGGAAAACTTCCTGAGCTGTCCGCACTGGACTTAAAATGGTCAATTTACCCATTTGCTCGGTTAGTTTACCCATTTTAAGTCCAGTGCGGACGCGGCTATAGTTCTTGGGTCCTGGGAACAAAACAGAGGGGGAGAGAGAGAACCTTGCCCTCCAATCTAAAGAGAGAAGTGGGGTGTATATATATTCATATCTGAGGAGATACAAGTCTAGTCTTTTGAGGGACAATGAACGTCATTGGTGGAGCATTAGTTCCACTTCAGAATCCTCATCTATCATTCATTGTAGAACATCCTCCTTTGTCAGAAGAAAGACAGATTGAGAGAGAGAGAGAGAGAGAGAGAGAGGGAGATAGAGAGCCTTGCCCTTCATTCTAATGGGAGAAGTGCAGCCTTCACATGTCCCAGAGGGAGTCTTTGGAGCAACCGTTTTCCCATAATTGAATGAGATATTAGTTCCATTTCGGAATCACGTGTTATTCAGAGAGCATTTCGTCGGGTGCCTTGCATAAGGGCATACGGGCAAAAGAAGGTCATTAAGGTCATCAAAAAAAAAATACTGATACTCTAAAGCGGACTTATTTTTTACCGAGCCCATGGGTAACATTCCAATGGGTAAATCTTCCAGGCGTCCGCACTTGGACTTTTCGACTCGGGTAAACTAACCGAGACGATGGGTAAAACTAACCGACTCATGTACATGTGCATGTACTCTAGATACACAAACACGTTGTTACCCTGGGCCCGCACGAGTCTTGCATATAGTAACGTAACGTGCGGGGCGCCGGATGTGGTTTTTTACCGAGTCGTTAACCGAGACGTCGTGTCCGGATTGGACTTATCGACTCGGTTAAACTGACCTGGTCAATTTAACCGGGCAGAAGTTGGTCGGTTACCCACTGGAGTAGGGTAAGTTACCTGGGAGGCAAATTACCTGGGCTGCCGCACTGTACTTATAATGGTCAATTTACCCATTTGCTCGGTTAGTTTACCCATTTTAAGTCCAGTGCGGACGCGGCTCTACGCTGACCCGAGTGACAAACTCAGCAAGCGCTAGGGCCATTTCCACTGTCCAAATAATCACGATTTGAATTGCGATTCAAAAACTGTTTGTTTTTTTGCTCGCATTCACACAGGCCAACAAAATCGCGAGCTGATTCTGGTTAGCAGCTGTGGTCAAATGGTGGGTGTGTCCTTGAGGGTGGTCGATGCAGTCAGACATATAACACTTCCTGTCAATCAGAGCGCGAGTGTTGAATTGTAGGGTTTAAAAAAAAAAACCCGATGCGATTCCCACACACACTGCATCGCAAAAAAAAACCCGCAGTTCTTTGGAAAAGTCTAACTAATAGTGGAGTCAGAATCGCGATTCAAATCCCACTAGTAATCGTGCTCATTATATTAATCGTGCTTATTAATCGTCCACAAGCACAAACAAGTGGAGTTTGAATCGCGATTCAAATGGCAGGCTTTTGGGGACAGTGGAAATGGACCTATGGCCGGTATCGGTCAAAACCTGCCTCAGATTCACACTCATACCAGGTATCTACTCCCTCAGGGGGAAATACACTCCTGAACAAGCAGTAGCCTCGGGTTCAAGTCCCAGGTCCAGTCAAATTTTCATTGCCATTATTTTTTCCCCAAAAAAACTGTTTCTCAGTCCATTTTTCCTTGATTTGTTTGAAATATGCTGGCCTAAAAACAGTGCTTTTATTTTTTGGAGGATGCAAGCTGAATGAGCTGATCACCAAATGCTTTTCTTTCTCATGCCAATTCACAACCTCCCCCACTCCAGGTCACTTTTGAAAAATGGACAAGAGCACTGCAGCTGACAACAGGATTTATAGGCCATTAGGGATAATATGGATTGTCAGATAATGATAAATGGCATTAAGGGGACACCATTCCCTAATTGTTTTGGGTGGTTTTTTTTTTGTTTTTTTTGTTTTTTTGGGATGGGGGTTGTAGGGAAGGATTGTGCCAGGGAAACCAAGCATGAAATCGTTTATTCAACAGTAATCCACTCCCTTGGGCTGTCTACAGTTACAAAATTGGGCCAAGATGAATTTTGTTTTTCCAATTCATTTTTGTCTGTTTGGTTGGTTGGTTGATTTTTCCTAAGAGAGGGAAAAATAATTGAGGACACGGATTTTCTAATCTAAGTGGCTGTTTAGAGAGAGGTTATCTATAAAACAAACAGTTCTTTGGGATGAAAGCTGAAAAACGTCAGTAGGCCCCAGAGTTTGATCCAACTTGGCCTTTTTACAGGCACAGAGAGGTCCTCCTGGGATCTCTAACAAAAAGTGTATTTTTTTTCCCTTTAATTTCCAGTTACCAGAAGTTTTTGACATGTTGGTGTTAACCCTACCACAACTTGACGTAGGAGAAACCACCAGAAGATAGTCAGTGACAAGGGAGGGGAGAGATCAAAGGGAAAGTCAAACTCCTCTCAAAAGCATGACTCTACAACAAGACCAAAAACAGATTTCTGCAAGGATCAAAACGCACAAACCTTTGAGTCAGTTGACAATATCATTGACTTACGTGTGAATTGAATGATTAGAAGAATTCCGCCAGAAAATATGAATGACCAAACCGTGAAAAATCTGCACTTTGAGGACAGCAGAAAAAAAATATTTCCACTGATTTGGTAATGAAACAAGGGTCACCTGAAAGCCTAGAATAAAAAATAAAAAACAATCCAAATTTGGGGGGAATTCCCCCCCCCCCACCACCCGGAGTGCCTGAAATTCTCCTGAATGAGTCCACTAGCACACCTGCTTCTCTGGAAATGAAGCGGAAAAAAAACCAAAAAACCCCCCAGACTACCTACCCAAAACAACAACACACACCAAATACAATCTGTTAAAACAAACAATTCCATAAACGTTTCTCTCTCTCTTCCGACTTTTCTGGAATCAGTGAAGTAATGGAATGAGAAGGAAAACAAATCTGCCAGACAAGGAGGGGGGGTACAAAGGGGGAAGAATCCTCCGTATCAGAGAACACAGAACACAGAGAGATCAAAACAAACTCCGGCTAAAAGGAGGGGGGAAAAAACCTCCCAGGAGGCAAACTCAATTACCAACTCAGAAAAAAAAAATATCCTGCAATGAATCTGATTCACGCAGTGAGCCGCAAATAACAAATGGCATATGTGCCTGATTTCCAAGAAAGTATGCCCCCTCCCCCCACTGAAAAAAATACATATATCATAAAATTACAAAATGTCAATAGATAGATCCAGGGTCGACTGTATCTATGGAGATGCGGAGAGTGGAGGGGGAGCAGGCTATGTCAGAAACATCTGTTCTCATATGTGCCTTGTCCTTGCAAATATGCACAGGTCATGCATTATGAATCCATGGAGTCAAGAAAAAAGAGTAGCTGGAGTGAGTGGGAGCGTGGAGGATGGTGGGAGCATGGCTGGAGGGAGATATGTTGTGTGTCAGGCCTGGGGGAAGGGATGGGATGGGATGGGATGGGATGGGATGGGATGGGAGGGGATGGGATGGGATGGGAGGGGAGGGGAGGGGAGGGGATGGGATGGGATGGGATTGGATGGGATGGGATGGGATGGGATGGGAGGGGATGGGAGGGGATGGGATGGGATGGGAGGGGAGGGGAGGGGAGGGGAGGGGATGGGATGGGATGGGATTGGATGGGATGGGATGGGATGGGATGGGAGGGGATGGGAGGGGATGGGATTGGATGGGATGGGATGGGATGGGATGGGAGGGGAGGGGAGGGGAGGGGATGGGATGGGATTGGATGGGATGGGAGGGGATGGGAGGGGATGGGATGGGATGGGACGGGATGGGAGGGGATGGGAGGGGATGGGATTGGATGGGATGGGAGGGGAGGGGAGGGGATGGGATGGGATGGGATTGGATGGGATGGGAGGGGATGGGAGGGGATGGGATGGGATGGGACGGGATGGGAGGGGATGGGAGGGGATGGGAGGGGATGGGATGGGATGGGATGGGATGGGATGGTAGGGGATGGGATGGGAGGGGATGGGAGGGGAGGGGAGGGGATGGGATGGGATGGATGGGAGGGGAGGGGATGGGATGGGATGGGATGGGATGGGATGGGATGGGATGGGATGGGATAGGAGGGGATAGGATGGGAGGGGATGGGATGGATGGGATGGGATAAGAGGGGAGGGGATGGGATGGGATGGGATGGGATAGGAGGGGATGGGATGGGATGGGGAGGGATAGGAGGGGAGGGGAGGGGATGGGATGGGATGGGATGGGATGGGATAGGTGGGGAGGGGAGGGGCAATAGGATATGCACAATAGCATTCTTGTCTTGTTCTAGTTTACGGACCATCTAGGAATGGGCGCCTAATTGACTGGACGAGCTCCTTCCTGTAGGGCCCCTTCCCTGCATGTAACACACATGTGTAGAACTAGAAGACCCATAGAGCCTCAAGGCATTGCCTCCCAAGCCATTGTGTGACTGATTTGGAATCAGTGCCCAAATAGTGATCTTATCAGGGGGGGGGGAACACTTATTCAAAGGTCGCATATATCATACAATTACCTACATAGCTCTGCCGTGGTGCTATTTCAAGCATGTGAACGTACACGCCAAGGGCAATGTGATACCAGCGCTGGGATTTCCTGGTAATTCGGCGACCAAATAGGAATCAGACCCAATTGAGGAGAGTAAATAGCATCATGCACTCCATCACATCCGAGAGTTAATCACGATTTCCATCAAATGCTTGCCGAGAAGTCCAATGTCAGAGCTAGCCTCTTCCACTGTGCAATAGAGCACGTTTGTGTTTGTACCACAAAACAACCATCCATCCTTAGATTCAGATAAAAAACGGCTTTCAGAATTGATACACTCCTGCCACTCATAATCAATATCACTAACATCTGATTTACCTTTTAATAATGTGATGCTTATTTACATGTAATTTCAGAAAGTTGTGGCCAACTCAACACATTATGAAAAAAATCTGAAGCTTGCGACATTTTTTTTTCTTTCAGGAAAAAACAACAACACCTGGCTCTACTTTGCAATAGACTAAAAAGACAAATTAAAAACCGTCCATTTCCGATTCAGCTAAATGATTTTCCACTTTATTTTGGGAAGTAAATTGCTTTTCTGTTTCTAATTTTGAAGTGCGTGGGAGGAATGGAGACTGTTTTATTTATTACATGAATACATGGTATTAATCAAAAATCCGGGGGGGGGGGGGGAGGGATACTGAATATCACCAACTGTCATAAAAAAAAAACCACAAAAAGAATCTAATTGCTGTAGCCAAGTTTATCACCAATTGCTGTACGCATCTGAATGAAAAAGGGGGCATCGATCCCTGCAGATATACGGCACTTAATGCACTGTTGTCAACTTCCCGGAGTCAAACGTCACTGTCCCCCTAAAGAAAAACGTGATCATTTGGATCGCGATTCAAACTCCACCTGTCTCTGAGTGCGTGGACACAAAAACAACGCGATTATTAGTGGGATTTGACGAATCGCGATTTATTACTGAGACTTTTCTAATCCCACAATGCATTGCTCGCGGTCTGACTGATATGCCGCGCTTCTTTATGCGTCTCCCTGCATGTGCCACACCCAAGGACTGACCGCAATTGCTAACCACAATCGGCTCGCAATTTTTTTCCGTCGCAAATTTTTGCTGTGCTTGACGCGAGCAACCCTGGATTTTTAATCAAATCGCGACAAATTGCAAAGTGGAAACGCCCCTACTCATTTCCTGAGCGCTGGTTCACGTTTCATCTGTGGAGGCTCCAACCATTTCTGACTCTTTGTGCTGGCCATTGTTTGTGACTCAAACCATGCTTTCTTTGCAATTTCATCGGAACAAAACAATGTCGGTAATAAAGGTTGGCTGGTGGTTTTTTTACAAGAAAAAAAAATCCTCGTGGGAATGTACCTAATGAAAATGTTGGGGAGGGAAAGAAAGGAGTAAAGAAATTCTTCAACAAACGTGAGGATGAAAATGTAAAAAAAAAACCAAAAACCAAAAAAAACAAAACCAAAACAAAAACAAAAACACATCTCTGGAGTTTTCCCAGAATTGGGCAAGCAGGAAAACCACAGCTCCCCTTCCAATAAAGGGAACAACAGAAACCATTCATGCCCTGTAAGCCAAAGCCCCCCCCCCCTTAAAAAAAAAAGAAGCCACCAAGTTTTTGCAAGGCTTTGCTAACAAAACAGGCAAGGGGCTGTGGGGGCACTTTGAACCTTTTATATTCCACCGAAAATTAAATGGATGCGAAGGGTGAAAATAAAATGTGCTTAATTGATCGATACTGTGCCAACAACTTCCACCACTGCACTACATCCTGTTACTTGTTAGACTGACTTGACCATTTTTTTTACACAATATCCGGGACCGTGAGCCTAGGCATAGTAAAGGCACTTCCTTTTACCTGCACTCAGAGTTAAAAAAAAAAATTAAATGGCAAAGAAAAGTTGGACTGGGACTTGAGTCTGAGTCCTCTGTTTTTTTCTATACCGTCAGTTGGTTTGAAAAAGAAAACCTGATAAAACCGTGGCAAAACCTAATTTCCACTGCAAATAAAACCTTCCTCCCCCTTAACGAAGTTATTCCTTCCTTCAAGGTACAGGTATAGGATCTGAACGGGTTTTTTTTTTTTGCCTGGGGGAAAGTTGGTGATGTTGAGGATAGGAGAGGGGGAAAGCTTTTCAGCGTGGTCTAACTCAAATAAAACCGGGGGGGGGGGGGAAGGGGTAAATGAAAAAAGGAAAAAGAAAACCTGGTTACTTTCAGTCGACAATCTGAAGTGTTTTATTTTTTCAAAACAGCGGTGGCTCTGGCTTTTTACTACTACATGTACATGTACTAGGGTTTGGACATGCATCTGAGGGCAACAAAACAGTGACTCTATTACTGAAGTCTTGAGGCTACAGGTTTCCGATCTATATCCTGATGGTAAAACAGAGCTTGAACATCAACAAGGGCCAGCAACGAAAGAAATGGAGCCCTACAAACTGTATTTTCAGCTGCTGGTTGATGTAGATGTTGGGGGGGGGAGCGGGCTGCTGCCTATTTCCCCCAGCCTTGTTTTTTGTGGAAAGAGACCTGGGATGGATGCTGAGTTTCTAGACACTGAGCCTTGTGCTCTGCGGTCCAGGCTATCAATGGGCTGGCGGCCAGGCTAGCTCTTGTGTCAGCCTCTATCCCCAGCCTACCCTTACTGAGTGACTGCAGCAGGCTTGTAGCAACCCACATACCTATTCACACACACTGAACACCAACAGACCCCCCCCCCCTCCTACTCCTCACCTAGCACACCCACTACACACAGAAAGCACTCACTGCCAATTATGCTGGGGGGGGGGCAATCGGCCTCATTACCCCCACCCCCTATAACCACCTCTTCCTGGAATTTCCAGGGACCTACCCATTTGCCTGCAGAGGGGAAACAGGTAGAGAGAGAGGGTGGGGTGAGTGGAAAAGGGATAGATACAGGGTGAGGAGATGAAGAGGAGTGGGGAGAGGAAAAGAGGGAGGGGGGAACTAGGGAAGAAATATTATACATTGAGAGAAGAAAGAGACACAGAGGGTAGTAAGGAAGAGTCGGTTGGGAGGAAAGAGGAGAGAAAGAGAAAAAAAATAGGGGAGGAGAAAGAGAGGGAGAGGGAGGGGGAAAACGAGAAAGAGGGGGAGAGAGAGAGAGGTGGAGAGAGGGGGGGGGGGAGGGGGAGAGAGAGAAACTGAAAGAAAGATAGCAAGAAAGAGGGAGAGGGAGGGAGAGGTAGTGAGGGAGAGAGAGAGAGGTTGAGAGACAGGCAGAGATAGATGGAGAGAAGGGGGTACGAAGTGGGAGATAGAGACAGATAGAGCAGGTGAGTGAGAGACAGAGAGACAAAAAAGGGGAGTGGGGAGAGGAGTAGGAGAGAAACAGAGAAAGGGGAAGAGGAAAGGGGGAGGGAGACAGACATGCAGGTAGAGGGAGAGAGAGACAGAAAGAGAGACAGACTGAGACAGAGAGAGACAGAGACAGAGACAGAGAGAGAACTAGAGAGAGATAATGAGGGAGAGAGAACTAGGGAGAGAGAGAAGGTGAGAGAGAACTAGAGAGAGAGAGAGAGAGAGGTGGAGAGAGAGAACTAGAAGGAGGGAGAGAGAGAGAGAGAACTAGAGGGAGGGAGGGACAGAGAGAGAGAAGAGAGACAAAGACAGATAGCCAGGTATTCATGCTTGAACACCCTCCCTCACCTCCCCAGGTAAGAGTCAATGCATCTTGCCGATAATCCTACCCACCAAGGGGAAGAAGAGAGATGAAGGGGAACAGAAAGAAGGTGTTTTTTCTTCTACTCAAGAGGATCACTTCTGCCTTTTCAAACCTTGCAATCATTAGCAAAGAGCTTGGAATTCAGCGGAACTCACGCTCGGTGAATCAAAACCAACCGGCTTGTCGCTAAACCCCCCCCCCTCCCCCACCCTTCTCAAAAGGAAAAAAAAAAGTCAGTGTAACAATTTCACGGAAACGGCATTAAATCGAGATCCCTTTGTCCGCTTGTGACTCGATGAAAAAGCGGGGAGTCAGATTGAAAAAAAAAAAATCTGCTGAAGGCTGACATGCCCGCGTAAATATAGCCAGCTCTTTTTAGCTTTTTTCGTTTGCCTTCCTTCTGCGTGAGGCAACATCGCTGAAAATCAATCACAATTCCTTTGTAACCTCTTCCTTTTGAATAATAAAAAATAAAAAATCATTATCTGTAACATCCTCTTCGTTTCCATTGTCATCCCGTAGCTATGCAAAGACAACTGGAAGTGATGCTAAAAATACAGATCGGAAAGTTGTTTCAGAGAAACGGAACAACGGATAGAAAATGTCAAGGATTCTCAATCAGGTTTTGGAATTTTTCTTTCGTTCTTTTTTTAGCTTGAAGTATAGGATCTCAGTAACTCCTGGTGAAAACCGACCTTTCGGGGAGGGGGTAAAGGCAGTTAAAATTTTTTTTTTTTCTTTTGGGGGGGGGGGAGGGCTTACAATCCCTGAGCAGCTTTCACATTGGACTAGACCTTGTAAGAAGTACATGCTGGCATCTGTTGAGAGATAACAGTGGAAAATTTCCAACATGTCCTCAATGATTCATGTAGCAATGTTAAGGGGGAGGGGTTAAAGGGTTTCACCTTCACTAAATATTGGGGTCAGCCATGGCTACCAGACTAAAATTTCCACTGTTTTTTTTCTTTTCTTCTTCTTCTTCTTTAACTGGCCTGCATTTTGGCATGTCATTCGGATATGGGGTAGCTGGGATTAGACAGTTTGGATTTCCCCTGGGAATCCAGGGACTCTGCAGGTTGGAGCAGGAGGAAAGGGCAGGATGGGGAGTGTGAATCCTTTTATATGATGAACAATGATGTAGAGGGCCGTGTTTAGTCCTGTTCACACTGGACTTTTTTTTGGGGGGGGAGGGGAGTAACCTAGCAACTTGACCAATGTAAGTCTAGCACGGACAGCCCAGGAAGCTTTCCTCCGAGGTAACTTACCCCGCTCGAATGGGTGAGTTAACCGACTGATTTCTGCCCGGTTAAACTGACCAGGGGTGGATTTCACAAAGCCTTACGATGGATCGTAACTCAACTTACGATGGATAACCCATCGTAATTAGTTGCGATAGATTAGATGTGTATGGTTTCTGTGCATCGCTCATCGTCCTGCGATTGATCGTAAGTTACGATGAGTTTGGTGAAATCGACTGCAGGTCGGTTTAACAGAGTCGGAAGTGCAGTGCGGATGCGATGTCTCATGAGTTTGTATTTAGTTTTACCCGTCGTTGCGGTTATCCACCCACGTCGATAATCCAAGTGCGGACGCCGGTAAGATTTGCCCATTGGAATGTTTCCCACGGTCTCGGGAAAAAAGAAGAAGTCCAATGCGAACACAGCTGCAGTCTACAAGAAGCATAAAAACACTGGGTGATAGCACTTTTCAAGAAGCATGAACGTTTCGATGCTTATAATTGTGATCTCCTCAACTCCCCTCCCCCCTATAAATCTCCAACAAAACTAGACCTAAAGGATTGGGCTGAGTTTAGTAATCAGTCCAGTAACCACTGACCCTGACCCACTCTGGCCATAGTCCAGTGCTAGTCCAGCTGCAGGCAGGCCAGGTACCTGCTGTCCCACTCTCAGCCCCCTCCCTTCCTCCCTAGCACCTGCTTCTGCCACCTGGCTGACCCAGGTCATCCAAATACCTCTCATCCTCAACCCCCCCTACCCCCCCCCATCCCCCCCACCCTGCTTGCCATTTCCAGGAAGTGGCGGGTGAGTGACCATGGAATAGACCAAACAGACTGACCAGTGCAGGTGGAGCTTGACCACAGGATGGGACCTCCCTTTGTTCCCAGTTAACAACTCCCCATTGGAGAGGCAGCTCAACTCAAACGAACTACAGCAATTAGTGCTGGACCCAAAGAAAAGGGAGAGGGGTGGTGGTAACAATGCAATAAGTTCCTTGTCTTCATTGGGGTCTCTGCCCTGATTTGACTAGAATGGTTTCTGTGGCAGATATGGTCTCCTCCTTTCCCCTTTCTCAAGCCAGCCGACCGCAACGACCACAAAAAAAGACTGCTATGCAACCGTGCATCCAGACAGACAGACTCTCTGTCACTAGCATACCAAACCTCTTCGTCATCATGAAGCAACACTGAGCCAAAGCACAATGTCTGTGATGAAGTCTCTTTTGGGTCCTAATTCAAATCGCGAGTGTTTGTGTGATTTCACCGTTCACACATCATTCAAAATTTAAAAAAAGTGGATCGCGATGTCTTGTGCTACTGAGAAGGTACCTTAATAAAAACCAGAGCCTGCCTGCCTGTCTGCACCTCAATCCTTATTTGCTTTGCAGAGAGGCAGACAAAGACTTTCAGGACGGCCCTGCTAAAAGAACCTGCCTTTTAGAAAGGTTCTACGTTCAGAAAGGTCCCAACTTTCGACTGTAGTCCGATCTTGTCTCATCATTGCTCTTCCAAAGCAAGCACACTTTGCTTTTGCGAAAGTTTAAGAGTTTTTTCGCTAGTCAAAGGAAAAACTGACTGGGAACTTTGGAACAAATTCAATTCAATTGGTTCAAAAGTTCCCAGTCAGTTTTTCCTTGGTTTGTTTGAATTGAATTAAAAAAGCTGCATCCACTTTGTGAGATCCCTGAGCTGCCGTAGCCAGCTTTACAACAATTGGTTGTTTGCATCTGAATGAAAGCGGGGGTGTGATCCCTGGAGATATACGGCAGTTAATGGTTGAATTGCTTCTGACTGGCGCCCCCACCCCGGCAAAGACTAGTAGGGGAGGCCACCATCTAAGGGCTGAATTGCTCAGATGGAAGAGCACTGGATATTTCAATCCAGAGGTCTCGTTCAAAGTTTTCTTTGACCAATTTTTGTTCAAAAGTTCACAGTCAGTTTTTCCTTTGTTTGTTTGACTTGAAAAGCTACATCCACTCTGTGTGACCCCCAAGCTGCACGTAGCGGGGGGGGGGGGGGGGATTCAAAGAAGATACATGTGTAGTTACGCTTCCATGAAGGGAGTCTAACCCCTACTGTTGACTACAGGGGGGGGGATTGGATCAGATATGATTGGGGGGGGGGTTTCAAAGAAGATAGTTACGCTTCCATGAAGGGAGTCTGACCCCTACTGTTGACTACAAAAGAACAATCGGCATCTGTCTGCAACCTCAGACCCTTTCATAGGCAGCATCCGCCTTGACAGAGTCGCTTTGTTCAGCCCCCTTCCCCTCCAGAGCAGAGAGCGAGACAGATGAGTCAAAGAATCCCCAATCGCTATCAACTCCCCCAGACCGTGTAGCTGTAAGTGCCGGACAAAGATGTTGAGAGGAGGGGGGGGGGGGGAATGGGCAATCATCGTGTACATGTACAGTCAAACTTGCTTATCCGTCCACCTCTAGAAAATGGCCTCTTGTCCATAATGGCCACCTTTTACACGGTCCCGATCGACATTGTTAGTGTTTTAACGGCCACAAGTTTCGATATTGCGGCCACTGTCCAACGAGGCCAGTGGCCAGGCCTCTTGGAACAGTGCGTATACATTTGTATTGAGATTAATCTTCCACATTCCGGCCAACGAAGAAATAAAGGGCGCCCTCTTTTGGTGCACCAAATCTCCGAAGTCAGGAACCCAGACGTCTATTATCTCGGTCACACGTTCTCGTCTGAAAGGTGCCGACTATTTATTACCGATGCATGGTTACACGTTTTTACGCGGCCATTGTCAAAGCGATCGTGTTGATATTTATCCACTGGTAGAAACATGCACCATGCATGCATGGACACATGTCTGTACATGTATGTTGACGTTAAAACCTTTATAAAGAGGCCGCCTCTCCATAGCAGCCACATTCTCTGGTCCCGTGGGTGGTTGCTATATATATGCAGGTTTAACTGTACTATTGGCTCCATCTTTGGTCTGAGAGTAATACAAACATGTTTCCAAACTGCTTACTGACTAAAAGGACCCAAATTCCTATCTACATTGTACAAAATGCAGCGTGCCTGATGATTCCGTCGACCCTAGCAGGACCTTCCTCAAAAGACAGAATCCCTTGCCCACCACACACCACACACCACACACTTACTGCCACATACAAAGATGTCCAGAGGAAGGGATGGGAAATACACAGTCGACCCCAACCACTTCTTCGGTCTGATAGAACTATATGGCTTTCAAAACCGCCCTAAAAGATCGGAGAATAGTGAGCTAGACAACAAAGGCCATGAAATCCCCTACCACAAACATGTACATCAACTACCACAGACAAAGGAGTAGAGGCTGAGATGAAGACGGGGTGAGGGAGAGAGGAAGAGAGGGGGAGAGGAAGAGAGAGAGGGGGAGAGAGAGAGGGATAGGGGGGAGAGAGGGGGGAGAGAGGGAGAGAGGGAGAGGGAGAGAGGGAGAGAGAGAGAGGGGGAGAGGGAGAGAGAGAGAGGGAGAGGGGGGAGAGGGAGATAGAGGTGAGAGAAAGGGAGAGGGGGGAGACTGGAGATAGAGAGAGGGAGAGGGAGAGGGAGAGAGAAGATGAAGAGAGAGGGAGAGCGAGAGAAAGAAGGAGAGAGAGAGAAGGGAGCACATAATCTACCTCCATCAGATTTTCAGTCTGATTGACCGAAGCAAGGGGGCCCTACAAAAACTGCCAACACTAAAGAAGCTCTTTGTTCGGTCAACATCGGGACAAACTGGCAGAACTAATCCCAGCCAGGGCTTTTGTTCCCACTGGGAGGACATCCAGCCAAACAAGTATTAGTCTTCCCTTCCTTTCCAGGAAAGCGGTCACAAATGGCTACCCCCCCCCCCCCCTCCTCCTCTCTCTTCCCCCCCCCCTCCTCACTGAATAGGAAACCTCTCTTTTCACGCCAGGTTTTTTTTTCCTTTTCTTCTCTGAAGTCTCCTGGACAGAGGCTGACCCAGACAAAAACATCCGCGGGATGCATTGACTTCTGGTCCAATGGGAGAGGGCAGGGGATTGGGGGGGTCTGGGAGGGGGGGGGGGGGTGAGAGGGAGGGTCAGACAGTCAGGGGGTCAGATAGCGGGAGTTGCAGACTCATCAGGCCGTTGATCTCATCGAACTCATCGGGTTTTCCTTAGTACTCATCGCCGTCGCAAGACAAAGAGCGATGCACGGAGACCTGGGGGGTGAGAGGGGTCTGGCAACTTGGGAGGCTACCGTATACACAAACTTACAATGGCTTATCCGTCGTAAACATTGTGTTACAATGTATGGTGAGGTTCTGTGAAATTCAGCCCTTGTCTTGTAGGGAGGGGAGGGAAAAAAAATAGGATTCCTGGACTAAAAAAGCTCAGCTTGACAATCCTCTTTCTTTCTTGTGGAGTGAGAGCACCTTGCTTGAACCTTCCTAGAATAATGATAATGACATTCCTGGCTGTACCTGCACAAGTGAATGGTTGGTGGGAATATAATACTGCTCCTAATACTAATAGACCTCTCCTTTGATAAAACCCCAGACAAGCTTAAAACTATCCTTACCAGCATAGCCTATAGCATTTTAATGAGGTACATGTATTGTTCGGTTTCTGGCTAAGGAAAACTGCTTGGAGGAAACCATCACTAAGGAGGGGGTCTGTCCCCGTGATGTTTGTGTGCAAGATTTCCTCTTCAAATTTCTCGGAAAGATTGACTCGATTCCCCCCTCAAAGTGACTTGAGACTGGTGTTTCATGACACCAATCTTGGGGCACTCATGTGTCCCCTGAATAAGAAAACAACAATCTAGAAATTAGGAAATGGGAAAAAAAAATGTGGCCAAACTGCTTACCGGTACTGACTTAAAGGCCCAATACAACATTGGGAAGATCGAAAAACATCGATGCCCGCAGATTTCCTTCTAATCTACACAGTTTGTAGATGGTCATGATAGAATCCTCATGTTTAAATATTACGGTCTGGAATGCTGTACTTCTCAAGAAATCTTCACTCAAACATTGACAAATAGTTTAATACTAGCGAGTAATAAACCATTTCTTACATTACAGAATGCTGTGAAAACCATAATGTTTTATTGGCATTTGTCTACTTTCTCAGATCTAAAACCTTCACAGGATTTTTTTTTTTTCAATGTTTAATAGTTTAACACACAAACTGTGGCAATCTTGACATTTACCAATGTTGTATAGGGCCTTTAAATCAACACATCTGCCGTCCTGGCCATCATAGAGGCCGTAGAATTTCAAACTCAACGAGACCTAAATTCTCAAAAGCTCCTCGTTAAGGACTCGCGGCTTGAGTCTGAATGAAAACAGGGGGTGTGATCCGCGGAGATTTATGGCAGTTACCGGTAAATGGTTCAATTGCTTCCGACTGGCACTCGGCTCCCTAGAAAAGATGAGTTGACTATCGGGGAACGTGGCCACCATTTGCTAAGTGCCCAATTTCCGGACATTCCAAAATTTGAGAAATGAATGATTCAGCAGGAAATTTGTAATGGCATCAGACATTCTGTGAAATTTTAAGCGCTTGAAAATCTGCCGTTTACGAGAAAAGAGGAAATTTGTTGAAGAAAGCGTTCCTCTTACACAAACAGTCCTGTATGTCGGAAAAAGATCAGCATTTAATTTTGTTTCCGCGGTCTTTCTCATGAAACAGGTCGACGGATTGAGCCGAAACCAATGCAGGTGTGCTATTTGATGTATACGTTAAGTTTGACAAGGCAATGGAAGCGATTCTTTGACCTTTACAGAATGGTACATCCCCCTTTTAAGGGCTGGATAGCTCAGACAGAAGAACCCTGGTATGCATTCACAAACCAGACACCTGGCTTCATGTCCTGCTCCAGTCAAATTTTCGTGCTTTAGATTTTTTAAACTGTGTTTTCTTTTTCCATTTGAAAATACAGCATTGGGAAGATCAGAAAACATCAATGTCCACAGATTTCCTTCTTATTTACACAGTTGTACATGGTCATGATAGAATCCTCATGTTGAAATCCTACGGTCTGGGATGCTGTATTTCTCGAGAAATCTTTGCTCAAACATCGGCAAATACGGTGCGAAAACCGTGACGGTTTTTTGCCTTGTTCTACTTTCTCAGAGTCAGATTACCATTTGAGCTACAACATTTGCAGGATATCTTTTTTGGAATGTTTAATTAATGGTTTCATACAGAAACTGTGGCAATCTTTTGACCTTTACCAATGTTGTATGGGGTCTTTAATGTGCCTCTGAAAGGCAAAAGTGATTTACTTTTTTACCATTTTTTACCATTTTTTTTGGGGGGGGTTGGGTTGATTTCTAAAAAAGAAATGGTTGTTTCCTTTTCAAAGGACTTCGTTTTAAGTTCGAGCCACTGGCACTGTCATCTCCTCCTTTGAGCAGGAGCTTTGAGTCAAGCAATACTTTTCAGAATGACTCAGAATTCGGACGTGTTTTTGTGTGTGTAACTCCCTGCCTGGCACCACCTGGATGCTCATGGATTATGTAAGAACAACCCCCTGCAAAGAGCCCCCATCCCCAACCACATAAACCGCAGCGGTAACAAATGAGGCTACGCATCCGTTGTTTTTTACGATTTTCAGCTCTCCGTGTCTCCGTCTTGCGGTTCACACTGACACAAGTTTCCCGGACGTTCAAATTGAAGGTGGTTAAGCCGTGCCCCGACCTACCCCTCAACCCCCCCCCCCCTCTTCCCCAGAAGGTTTTCCCTGATTTCTTGGAACCAAAAACAAAAAACCCAGAGAAGAAATCCTCATCACTGGCAAGGGATAGTCAGTGATACAAGTATGACTGATAGTGTCTCATGGGCTGATGAGGTTGTGTGCAGTAAAGGGTAGCCAGACTGTCGATGAGCGACCGCAAACAAATTGACAGTTCCTGGCGGAAAGAAAATGCTCAGGTTTGGAGGGTGGGGGGAGGGGAGTGCCGGGTGGGAAAAAGATATCACACACAGCATAAAAACAGGTCTCGACTTATTTTTTTCAAGTTGCCAAGGTTTTCTTTCTTGGGGGGGGGGGGGAGGGGGAGGGGTTGGCGATTATCCAAGCTTAACTTTAATGTTCCCCATCCCATCACTTTCCAACACCGAAGCTTGTTGTTGAAATTTGACGGGTCGAGTCCTGTGAGGACGCGAAAAATCGCGAGCCGATTGCGGTTAGCAGCTGTGGTCAAATGATGGGTGGGTCCTTGAGGGTGGCCCACGCAGGGAGACATATAAACAAGCGCGGCACTTCCTGTCAATCTCAGCATGAGCCGTGCATTGTGGGATTAAAAAAAACACCCATTAATAATGGAGTACGAATCGCCAAATCCCACTAATAATCGCGTTTATTGTGCCAACGCACACACACACAAAGTTAAGTTTGAATCATGATTCAAATCGCTAAATGATAGCGTTTATTTGGGACATTGGAAACGGGCCCAACATATCATACATAACATGTATATATGGAGATTGCCACATAGTGCACACCTTATGAACAGAGGCAAGATTCAGACAGAGAGAGATGCTCTGTGGTCAGGCCAAAGTTCTGCTCAATCACAGACGTTCTCAGGATCTACAATGGTACCGAGACATCTCAAAGAGCAAGAACTCAACTGGAAGAGGATTGCTAGAACATGATAAGTTGCTGGCTCTGCCGCCACTACGGTGCGTGGCGGAAAAGTTTTTTCTGGTGATTTTTGTTTCTCTTCTTCCTTCCTATGGCATTTCAAGCCATAGACAAAGCACTATGGCATTCTGCTCGGATGATCAAGCTTGTTTGTTGCTTTCGTTGTTGGTAGTCCTCTTAATTCCTACCTGGAAGAGTTGAAAACCACAAAGCTCTCCCTGCGTACCCACTTCCTCAAAACCGCTTGAGTTTCATTTCTGTTGCCCCCCCCAAAAAGTGCGCTTCACAAATACACAACAGGAAGGCTAACTGCAAAAACACAATGAGTACACTGAACTGAAAACTAGCAAGAACAATGGTGTTAGGGTAAGGATAGTTAGCGGTGAAACCATGTTCAGACAATCTCCTGCATTTGAGTCAGTGCGGTTCTCTGGGAAGAACCGAGATGTTACTCCCCACCCAACTGACTTAAAAAAAAAAATTGGGAGGGGGGGGGGGGTTCATGAAATCAATTTCTTCTTAGTTTTGAGCCGGTTCGGTACTAAAAGGAAATGAGGTCTCAGACTTTTAAAAAGACATTCCATTTTTCTTCATAGAATCAAAGTACCGTTCAATCAATGCACATGTCATTAAAAAATTAATCGTCATGGTACATGTATATGATCACGTATGAAGTTACTGTCGTCCTGTGAAATGAATTCGTTCATTGTTGCATCGGGTTGAAATAAATTAATACATTTCAAAAATAAATTAATTAATCAATAAAAAAAAGACATGCTGTAGAATGTGACTGTTACTTCTCGTTAAGATCGTATATCAGGCCCTCTTAATTTCCAAGCACTTTCATCTGGAGATTATGAAAATTAATGAAAAATCAGGGGTGGGTGGGGGAGGGGGCTTACAGGGGATCATGCTTGATCAACGAGCCTAGCATGGAATACAATCGCATTCCTCCCCCCTCAAATCAGCACAAATCAGCTTCAGCACATACATGTACATGTACAAATGAACGACTATGGAACGATCCATGTACTTGTTACACAACCATGGATCCCATTAAGATACAGTAAGGAGCTTGACAGCGCTTGTTGGTTACGTAAAGTGCTCGTTGCCAGAGCATCGTACACTGTTCAGGCCCATAACTGAGCGTGTTAAGGATGGGGGTGATGTGTAGTTTTCGTGCAAGTGCGTTTATCATGGTCCTTTGCGGACGTGCCACATGTACCTCAGTGCTCTGTGGACCACAAAATCCATTGTGGTATGAGTCAAAAGGACTTGCCCTCCATTCTCCTCCAGGAAAACCTCCATTGACTAATTTGCACGTAGGCCTACAATGTACATGCATGGTAAACTGCTGTAGCTTTTGTGTCCAATCTAGCCTTGATTTTGGAGCCCCGGGTGCTATTTTCTTTTTTTGGAGTGGGAGATAGATACCAGGGGTGGCCCATCAGAGTTGAGAGGCAGGTCAGCTCATCGGGGAATAATGACCATCCTCCAGGAACTGTCAGAAGACACACACAAAAACAGGGCCGCCCTATGACTAAGGAAGGGAGGGGAGGTGGTTGGGCGCCCCATCTCCAGACTGACCTGATCACAACCCTGCCATTCCTATTCAGACTGGACATCCTCAGATGACCCGGCCTGCCCCCTTCCCCCTACCCAGCTGCGAAGGCCGGCCATGAAGTCACGATCCCTGGCAGCAAGCCAGATTAGAGACTGGACACATATCCTCCATTCATCAGCATTTATTACTATCATCTCGGGTCAACAAACTCTCTCTGGTGTTCTCTCTATGGCGGTGTGTCTATAATACCAGCTCCCTGGGGTGGGAGTTGGGTGAGGACTAGGGCAGAGGTCAGATATCACTGAGGTCATTCTGAGTTGGACAGCCCCTCCGGGGCAGATTTCTGCGCTTTTCAACGGTGAGTGCTTCAGACGAGGCAACAGGGGAAAAAATAATTGCCTGGCAAGTTGTTGGGAGTTTTCTTTCCCGAGCGAGCCAATTTCTTCTTTAGGGTTTCCTTGATGCATCTCTTCACTTCCCTGACCCAGGGAGTCTCACAGAGAAATCCGATGACGGGAGGGGGGGGGGTAGCTGGTTACTTCGGCTCTGGAGAGCTAACGGCGGTCATCCAGCGCCATTTTTGTTTTGTTTTAAGCTTGCTAGTGCCTTGCATGGCGGTCTCAGGTGACCAAAGGCTGGGCCCACTGCTGAAAACTGTGGTTGGAGTCAGGAAGGTCATCCGGCCGTTTAAAATTCTGCTCCACTAAATCCCCACATGAGGTGAATCAGGGCGTCCCAATTTAGCGGGGACAAAAAAAAAACGGATTTAAAAGTTTGGATATACTACTAGTACTAGTACATGTAGTAGTACTACTACTCACTACCTTCAGTGATGGCGCAGTGTGCATGTGAACAATACAGGACCCTTGTTTGCAATATCAAACCAAACCCTGTACCACAGAAAGGCCAAAGCTGAAAGTAAAGTAAAAGGCGTTGGAGCGTGTTTTGCAGGCTGCCGATTCCTGGAACTGAGTGGAAGGGAGACCTCACTCAATGCCTGTGGTTGAAACCGACACTTCCATGATATTAACACTGTATACACATCCTAGTCAAGAGCTACCCATAATTTAACTCTAATGGAGTCATTCACATTTGCAGTCAAGGCACTGTTTATTGTTCGAGGAACTGAAAGACACTTTTAACACCACAAACAGTCAGCTTCCCTAAACTTCCTTCAAAGGGAAAAACCGAAGCAAGTTTGCATGTATTTTTCCAGCTGTTGTGAGTGAGAAGTGCTCAGTTTTGTGCACAACAAAAACAAAGATGGCAAATTGAGCTACATGTGTTTTGAATCTAGAGAATAAGAGTACAGCAATCATCAATGTTCTGTTATGAAACTGAAATAAAAAAATAAAACAAAGAAAACTTTGACTGGACAAGGATTTGAACCCGAGACCTCTGGTTTTGCGTACCGGTGCTCTTACCATCTGAGTTATCCAGCCCTAAGATGGTGGCCTTCCCAAATCATCAACTAGTCTTTGCAGGGATGGGGGCCCCGGTCAGAAGCAATTCAATCATTAACTGGCATATATCACCAGGGATCACACCCCAGCTTCCAGTCAGATGCAAACAACCAATGGTTGTACACCTGGCTACTGCAGCTCAGGGATCACACAAAGTGGATGCAGCTTTTTAAGTCCAGTGCGGACGCGGCTTTACAAGTTAAATGATCAAAATGCATAACAGAGAGGTTTGGCTGGCCTGCTAGGAGCAAGCCATCAGGCCTCCTATAGTGAATCAAGTGTTGAGGAAAAGTCTACAAGTGACTCAAAGTGAGCAAAATGCAAACGTCAAAAAGAAGGGGCTTAATAATGCGTCATGCATGCTTCGATCCTACGCACACAGTGCACAGCACTTTGACTCAAAGGGCAGTAGCCTGCCTTTGAAAAAAAAAGGGCCTACTAGAAATGATACACGAGGACAGAAAAACCATAGAGCAAGGGACAGACAGACATTAGGCCAACCGACCAACACAGCCACCACAGAGGGATAATCCAACACAATTCATGGTGATAGGTGCATTGGATGTGCATTTGTGAATCCAACTGTGATCGGGCTTAGTGTCAATCAAAGATCTTAGAGCGCGCAAAGCGCGCATGATGGACTACTCCGAGAAAAAGGTGAAGTACGCACTGGACGCCATTTTAGTAAGCAACGGAATCTGTCGTTTGCTTTTGGTGCTCAGGAAATGAAGCACAAACAATAAAAAAGATACAACTTTGGATGCGTGTCAGAACAGAATGTAATAACTTTCGATGTGATGTGACCACGAAATGGAGAGAATGTGTGCAACTTTCCTTACTAAAATGGCGCCCAGTGCGTACTTCACACGGATGCGTGTGATCTCGCAAGAGTAGGCTATCTTGCACGCTTTGCGTGCTATAAGATCTTTGGTGTCAATGACCAAGTCCTTATGTGATTTCATATCATGCACATACCTCCCCCCAAAAAACCCAGCTCGCCCGTAAAGTGACGCATCCCTACAATGTGGCATTGCCATGGCAACCAAGTCCCTAATAGCTGACCATTAGCAACCAAACCACAGACTGGATCAGAAGAAGCTCAAGACGGGAAAATCGTTATTCGACATCCAATTTGCGAAGCATTAGCTGCTACCCGAGGACGGTTGCGAGACAATAACGCAGAGATGAAAACGACTTTTCATTTCCTTGAAAGTGCCGAGGGATTGGCTTCTGCCATTTGTAAGAAGATCTTGAGTAAGTCCCATTCACCCTCTCCCCCTTCTTACAAAAAAACAACAAACAAACAGGACTTTCGCTTCCTTACATCTCCAGAGTAAAACAGAACCAGTACAATTTCTTTTATTTCCCAGAAAGACTAGGGACTTGGAGACTTCTGTTTGTATGAAGACCTTGCATTACTGTCAATCATATCCCTACATCACCCAAAAAATGAAAAGATAAAAATAAAAATAGAAATACAGCTTTATTTTCATCAGTGTTGAATTGTGACGCAGATGGTTTCTCGGAAAAATATGATGAAAATTCATATCTGGACATAACAACATAAAGATGCATTTGAACAGCTGCAGAAATAGATTGGATTATAAGCTATTGACAAGCTGTCTGTCTCTTACTTCCTTTCCCCAGGGAACCTTCTCTGAGGTAAATTACCAATTTCTATTTATTTCATGTTCATGGAGACAGGGGAGAGTTTCTATTGGAGATTCTCCAGACAATTTCAAGCTGTCATTTGGCCGCAAGGCTACTGCTAGATTCAAACCCTGCATATAGGATGGCCTTCAACTGGCCCCAGACAATTTCAAACTGTCATTTGGCCACAAGGCCACTGCTCGATTCAAACCCTGCATAAAGGATGGCCTTCAACTGGCCCCGGATAATTTCAACTGTCATTTGGCCACAGGGCCACTGCTAGATTCAAACCCTGCATATAGGACAGCCTTCAACTTGCCCCAGACAATTTTAATGTCATTTGGCCACAAGGCCACTGCTAGATTCAAACCCCGCATAAAGGATGGCCTTCAACTGGCCCCAGACAATTTGAACTGTCATTTGGCCACAGGGCCACTGCTAGATTCAAAGCCCGCATAAAGGATGGCCTTCAACTGGCCCCAGACAATTTCAACTGTCATTTAGCTGCAGGGCCACTGCTAGATTCAAACCCTGCATATAGGATGGCCTTCAACTGGCCCCAGACAATTTCAAACTGTCATTCGGCCACAAGGCCACTGCTAGATTCAAACCCTGCATAAAGGATGGCCTTCAACTGGCCCCGGATAATTTCAACTGTCATTTGGCCACAGGGCCACTGCTAGATTCAAACCCTGCATATAGGACAGCCTTCAACTTGCCCCAGACAATTTTAATCTCATTTGGCCACAAGGCCACTGCTAGATTCAAACCCCGCATAAAGGATGGCCTTCAACTGGCCCCAGACAATTTGAACTGTCATTTGGCCACAGGGCCACTGCTAGATTCAAAGCCCGCATAAAGGATGGCCTTCAACTGGCCCCAGACAATTTCAACTGTCATTTAGCTGCAGGGCCACTGCTAGATTCAAACCCTGCATATAGGATGGCCTTCAACTGGCCCCAGACAATTTCAATATCATTTGGCCACAAGGCCACTGCTAGATTCAAACCCTGCATAAAGGATGGCCTTCAACTGGCCCCAGACAAATTCAACTGTCATTTAGCCGCAGGGCCACTGCTAGATTCAAACCCTGCATATAGGACGGCCTTCAACTGGCCCCAGACAATTTTAATGTCATTTGGCCACAAGGCCACTGCTAGATTCAAATCCTGCATAAAGGATGGCCTTCAACTGGCCCCAAACGATTTCAACTGTCATTTGGCCACAGGGCCACTGCTAGATTCAAACCCTGCATATAGGATGGCCTTCAACTGGCCCCAGAGAATTTCAACTGTCATTTGGCCACAAGGCCACTGCTAGATTTAAACACTGCATATATAGGATGGCTTTCAAATGGCCCAGGGCCACTCCTAGATTCAAACCCTGCATATAGGATGGCCTTCAACTGGCCCAAACGATTTCAACTGTCATTTGGCCACAGGGCCACTGCTAGATTCAAACACTGCATATAGGATGGCTTTTATTTTCAACACATGAGATAATGGGGAGAGAGAGAGGGAGAAAGAGAGGGAGAGAGAGAGAGAGAGAGATGAGAAAAGGAGGAGAGAGAAAGAGATAGGGGGAGAGAGAGGGAGGGAGGGAGACCAATAAGAGCTCAGATCCCAGGACAGCTCTCAGCACAAAATTGTCTAAAGCCCCTGGAAATCATCAATTTCCAGGGAGGCTTCAGAAAAAAATTCCTCTCAATTTTAATGCCGTTCTGCTCTTGAGAGTTTTCCAGGAATCGCCGATACCCA